>SJYX01007885.1:151854-192016 GCA_006410675.1 Oreotragus oreotragus | reverse complement strand
CTTTCTTCATAGTCCAACTTTCACATCCATACATGACCACAGGAAAAACCATAGCCTTGACTAGGCAGACCTTAGTCGGCAAGTAATGTCTCTGCTTTTGAATATACTATCCAGGTTGGTCATAACTTTTCTTCCAAGGAGTAAGCGTCTTCTAATTTCATGGCTGCAGTCACCATCTGCAGTGATTTTGGAGCCCCCAAAAATAAAGTCTGACACTGTTTCCACTGTTTCCCCATCTATTTCCCATGAAGTGATGGGACCGGATGCAACAGGGAAAAAAATCTTCATGTAGCTCTGTGTTCCTTCACTTCACAACACTTAACTTGGGTGGTATTCATACACACACATCCTTTGTGATTGTTAATTTCCTTCCTATCTGTCCCTGCACTGAGTCATGGGTTCCATGGGCTTTAAGCTCTGCTTATAATTGAATCCCTGGCTTCCCAGGTGGCTCAGTGGTAAAGAACCCATGGTACATATACACAATGGAATATTACTCAGCCATAAAAAGGGATGCATTTGAGTCAGTTCTAATGAGGTGGATGAACCTGGAGCCTATTATACAGAGTGAAGTATGTCAGAAAGAGAAAGACAAATGCTGTATATTAATGCATATTTATGGAATTTAGAAAGACAGTACTGATGATCCTACATGCAGGGCAGCAAAGGAGACACAGACGTAAAGAACAGACTTTTGGACTCAGTGGGAGAAGGCGAGGGTGGAATGATCTGAGAGAATAGCATTGAAACATGTACATTGCCACGCATAAAACAGATGACAAGGGCAAGTTCAATGCATGAAGCAGGGCACCCAAAGCCGGTACTCTGGGGCAACCTGGAGAGATGGGGTGAGGAGGGAGGTGGGGGCGGGTAGAATGAGGGGAACACGTATACTTGTGGCTGATTCATATTGATGTATGGCAGAAACCATCACAGTATTGTAAAGTAATTATCCTCCAATTAAAATAAACAAATAAATTAAAAAAAAAAGAATCTGCCTCCCAATGCAGGAGACACAGGAGATGTGTTTTGATCCCTGAGTCAGGAAGATCCTCTGGAGGAGGAAATGGCAACCCACTCCACTTGCCTGGAAAATCCCACGGACAGAGGAGCCTGATGAACTGAGTTCATGGGGTCACAAAGAGTCAGACAGGACTCAGCAACTGAGCACGCATGCATAACTAAATCCCAGCCCCTGGGTGGCATCTGGCAGGTCTTAGTGTCTCACTAAATGATGGATGTATTCATTTCTTATTTTCATTGTTCTCTCAACACCAGGAGGCAAGAATTGACTTAAGGGGCTTCCCTGGTGGTCCAGAGGTTAAGATTCCACACTCCCGTGCAGGGGGCCGGGTTTGATCCCGGGAACTAGATCCCACGTGCTGCAACTAAAGATCCTGCTTGCCCTGATTAAGACCCAGTGAAGCCAAATAAATAGATATTTTGTAAAAAATTGACTTAAAGGGCCTCTCCCAGCTGCATCCCACCCTCTGCCTCAGGGAAGGTAGTCCCCATTCTCCCTTCTCCCTACCTGCAGAGCCAGGTTCTCCGATGCTGAGGGTCCAGTAGGGCCACCCAGGCTGCACTTGCAGCAGGAGAGCGCCAGGCTTGGGGGGGCCTTGCCATCCTCTGAGTCCTCAGCGTAGCCTGGGAGGCCTCTCCCTGGACCCCCTTCTCCTGCCTGCCCCATTCCTTCTGATGGCACCACAAGAGGAAGACTAAGGGAGGGAAGAAGGGGGGAAGAGAGAGTGAGTGGAGGGGAGCAACGGGCCAGGAGGGGCCACCGAGTCCTGGGAGGCCAGGCTGAGTGGCCTTGGACCAGTCAGTCACTCTCCTCTGGGCCTCAGTTTCCCCGTGAGTGAGTCATGTCTAAGGACTTCCCAGTTCTAATATACAAGCTTCTGTCTGGCCTGTATCCATCTTCCACGGCACACAAATGCGGGATGTGCCCCTCTCATACTATGTGTCCTTGAGCTGGTCATTTAATTTCCCTGTGCCTCAGTTCCCCATCAGTAAAATGGGAACAGTGCCTTGCCAAGGTCACCATGAGACTTAAATGAGATCTTGTCTGGGGAGTTGCCAGGGTAGATACTCAATAAGCACTCACTTACTCACTGAGGAGCCCCTGCCCCCCTGCCCTGCCTAGTGTGGGGGCCTGGGCCTACCCTGCCTGGCTCTGTCTGCCCAGTGTAGGGCCTCGGGCCCTGCCTTGCCTGGATCCATCTCCCCCTTTCCCCAGAACCCCACGTCTCACCAGCCAGATGTTGCAGAGCCTGCAGGATCGGGACTCCCCTGTCTCCTCCATCTGGCCTCGGCCCAGAACACAACGGAATCGGCTGGCCTCCCACCTCCTCTCTCAGACTCCCTGGACTGAGAGTGAAGCTGCCCAGATAGAAACTGATGTCCTCCCCAGCCTAGGGAGGGCACCCAGTCCCAACCCATCTACCCCAGTCCTGAAGGACCATTTGCTGTGCTGAGCCACCTCCCTGTTCTATTCCAGATAGTACATTCTGTTCCTGATATGTGAGTAATTTGTGGGGAGGGTTCTGCTTTTGCTGTATTCTCTTTAATACTATTTGGGTTTTTTACAACAAATGTGCATTAAAATAAATATTACTTAAATAAATATTTTAAACACAATTGTTTAAAAATAAGAATGGGACTTCCCTGATGGTTAAGAATCCACCTGCCAATGCAGGATTAGTGGTTAAGAATCCACCTGCCAACAGGGCACATTAGTGGTTAAGAATCCACCTGCCAACAGGGCACATGGGTTCAATCCCTGGTCTGGGAAGCGTCCACGTGCCATGGGGCAACTAAGCCTGTGCACACGACTAGTAAACCTGTGCTCTAGAGCCCGAGGGCCACAACGACTAAAGCCAATGAGCCTAGAGCCTGTGCTCCACAACAAGAGAAGCCGCCACAGCGGGAGGCCTGCGCCCCCACTCCCTGCAGCTTGAGACAGCCTGCAAGCAGCCACAAAGACCCAGCAGAGCCTCAGATAAACAAAGACAATTTAAAAAATGAAAAAAAGAACAAAAACAATACATCGTTGGGATGGAAAACTGAGGAACTGAAAATAACCATCTTAAACCTCACTGCTCCAAAAATGACCATTATTTCCATTTTAGCGTTTTTGGGGGACAGGGGGAAATGAGATTTATTTACTTATTTTTATTTTTAACAGTGGTAATTAAAATACACATAAAATTTACCATCTTAACCATTTTAAGTAAATATTTTAAACACAATTGTTTTAAAATAAATATTTTAAATACAATAACCATTTTAAGTAAACAGTTCAGTGGTGATAACTAATTCATAACTAATAATTATGAATAACATAATTCATAACTAATAATAACACAATTCATAACTGTTACGAAACATTTAAATTTTTATATTAAAATATTATATTTATAATATAAATATGATTTTATATTATATTTTACCAGCTGAGCCACAAGGGAAGCCCAAGAATACTGGAGTGGGTAGCCTATCCCTTCTCCAGCGGATCTTCCCAACCCAGGAATCGAACTGGGGTCTCCTGCATTGCAGGTGGATTCTTTACCAACTAAGCTATCAGGGAAGCCTATCTTGGGTACTATTTTTTCTTTTTTTTTCTGCCACACAGTTTGTGGAATCTCCCCAACCAGGGACTGAACCCAGGCCCTTGGCATGAAAGCAGAGTCCTGCAGCAAATTCCCACTGGCTGTCTATTTTACATATAGTAATGCTTATGTCTCAGGGAGCTCAAACCCGGTACTCTGTGACAACCTAGAGGGGTGGGATGGGAAGGGAGGCTCAAGAGGGAGGAGACATATGTATACCTATGGCTGATTCATGTTGACGTAGGGCAGAAACTGACACAATATTGTAAAGCAACTATCCTCCAATTAAAAATAAATAGATTTTTCTTTTTTTAAGTGCAGAACCCTAACCACTGGACTGCCAGGGAATTCCTTCTTAGGTGCTATTTTGATGAGGGGAGCTGTGCTGGGTCTTCACTGGTACATGGACTCTTTTCTAGTTCCGGCAAGCTCTAGGTGCAACTACATGCAACTACTCTCTAGTTGCATTTGAGCGGGCTTCTCATTGCAGTGGCTTCTCTTGTTGTGGAGCGTGGGCTCTAGAGCACACAGGCTTCAGTGCTGTGGCATATGGGCTCAGTAGTTGCGATTCCCTGGGCTCTAGAGAAGAGGTTCAGTACCTGTGGCACACAGGCTTAGTTGCTCCGCAGCAGGTGGGATCTTCCCAGATCAGGGATCGAACCCATGTTTCCTGCATTGGCAGGTGAATTCTTCACCACTAGGTACTGTTTTTTAATCTTCTTTTTATTTCTCCCACCATTAAAAATACCCATATGCAAATACCCATAAAGCTACCTCTAGGAAAGAAGATAAGATACATAAGGAGGGAGATGAAACTTTTGAATTAACTGAAATACTTGCAACTATCTTGAGTGTTTTTTTCAAATCAAGCATGCATTCCTATTCTGATTATTATAATAGGAAAAAAACACCAATAAAGATATGGAAACAAAAATTAAAAAAAGAATGGGGAGGAATTTTTAAAATCTTGATAAACATCATATTGAACAGTTGCCAAATGTTTATCACATGGTTAAATTACAATTTTCTCACTTGATGTTGGATAGTTAGGCTGTTTTGAAGTTTTCATAGTTATAAATAACGCCACAATGGACATCCTTTTGCACAAATCCTTGACCACATTTGAGGAGAAGTGGGGGACAAGGAGGGAAGGCCACAAGCACTGTCCAGGTCACACTGACCAACCTGGGGTGTCCCAGACTACCTGCTTCTCCAGGCACCATCCACCAACGGCTTCCTTCCTGAGGGGCCTTGGTCCTGGTCTCCCGCGGAGGACAGAGGTCTTGGCCCAGCCTGGACGTGAGGCTGCCCTTGTTTGTGCTGCTGAATCAAGTGTCTCCACTAGGTCAAGAGAGAAGGGGAAGAGGGATGTTGGCTGATGGCTCAAGTATGCCCTGAGCGGGAAGGGCAGAGACAAAGTCAGACACTGTGGTCTTAACCAATTAGATGGCCCTGCCTCTTTGGAAATGAATGGATGGATGGATGGATAGAGAAATGGAGCCCAAGAGGCAGGGTTTTCCTTGGGAGACAAAACCTGGAGCTAGACCCTTCCAAAACACTTTTCCTAAGGAGGGACAAACACCGAAATGCCCTCCCAGTCCTGGCTAGCAAACCTCTAGTAAAAAATTGTTTAATCGCTAAGTTGTGTCCAACTCTTTCTACAGCATGGACTGTAGCCCACCAGGCTTCTCTGTCCATAGGATTTCCCAGGCAAAAATATTGGAGTGGGTTGCCATTTCCTTCTCCAAGGGATCTTCCTGACCCAGGGATCGAAACTGCATCTCCTGCATTGGCGGGCAGATTCTTTACTGCTGACCCACCAGGGAAGCCCCTACTTTAAAAAAAAAAAAAAAGCAACCACTTAAATAGCAGAGGGCTTGCTATGTACTAAGCAGGATTCTGAGTTCCTTATATTTATTAATTTAACCTCACAACGGGGCTTCCCTTGTAGCTCAGCTGGTACAGAATCCACTTGCAATGTGGGAGGCCTGGGTTCCATCCCTGGGATGGGAAGATCCACTGGAGGAGGGCATGGCAACCCACTTCAGTATTCTTGCCTGGAGAATTCCCACGGACAGAGGGATCACAGAGAGTCGGACATGACTGAGCAAATAAGCACAGCACAACCTCACAACAACCTTGAGAGGTATGTACTATTGTGAGTGCATTTTAGAGCTAGAGACTAAGGCACAGAGAGGTCAAGTAACTTCCCCAAGATCACACAGTGAGAAAATGTGGAGGAAAGGAAAGTGGTGGAAATGGGATCTGAACTTGAGCAGAGTTCAGTCAGGTGTCTGGGCTGATGCCTGCCCGCTCTACTGCTAATCAGTCAGGGGGAACAACCTGTGCCCCAAGAGAGTCTCCTCCCCTGACACACAAGTGTTTCATCACCTCCCCATGCCCCAATCTGGAGGTTCCTAACCTTCTGGAAGGTCCGGGCCAGCAGGGCCTGAGTATGTCGCTCCCACGCCGCCTCCAGCTGGGCCTCCCGGAGCCACAGTGCCCACCGCAGTGCCCGCAGACCCCTGCGTAACAGCTGCCGCCGGCCCAGAGCCACAGCCGCCGCCACTGCCCGCCGCCGCTGTGCCCAGCGCCACCATGCTCTGAAACATCTGGACAGCCACTGCCAGCTGGGGACAGACGAGGCTGACCAGGGGTGGGCCTGGCCCCCCAGTCCCAGGGAGCAGCTGGGGGCTCACACCACCCACATCGCCTTTCCAGCATGGAGGGTGATGCTCCACCCCGAGGCAGGAGGGCTGGCTGGACACTGGGAGGACTTTCCTCTGCAGAGGGCTAGCCTTGGAAATCCCATAAAAAAGGGCTCCTGGAGGCAGGGGAAGGCCCTGTTTGACTGCCAAGAGTGCAGGGCAGCCTAACAAGTTTCAGATCCCAGGAAGCAGCAGCCCCCACGTTCCTGTCCTTAGGGGCCTGGGAGGTTCCCTCCCCCTTAAATTCTGCAAGGATCTGCCAGCCGGGCCTTATCACCATCAGGCCCGAATCTGCAGGCAAGTGGGACAGGAGCTGTTCCCAGAGCGTGGCCTTGGTCCCCACGCCACAGCACATATCCTCACCGGCCTAACTCAGGCTCCAGGTTCACAGTGTTTCTGGCTTTGTTCTTGGAAAATAAAAGAACACAACCCACTCTCAGGCCGAGAAGCAAGCAGGACTAGATACCCCCTGCTAAGCCTGCCTCCCCAAGGCCTCCCTTTGGAGGGAGGGTGACAGGGTAGTGACAGCCAGCTTGGACTGAGAATTCCTGGGAGGGAGGGCAGCTCCCAACCCAGGGCCCCCTAACTCCCAGGCTCCTCTGGCCCCTACCTGCAGGGCACTCCTCGCGGAGGCTGTGTCTGGCGGCCCGGAAGCTGGCCTTTCTTTCTCCCTGCTGATCCGCTCCCTTGGGGCCCTGTTCCCTCCTTCCCACCCAGGGAGGATGCTCCGGGCTGAACTGGATGAGGTTGGAGAGCAGAGTCTGGCCTCCCTGCTGTCCACCCCTGGAGGGAGCAGGGGGTCCCCCCTCTGCCCCCAGCCATGTGTAGACCCCGGGGAGCACTGCTCTCCTTGCCTTAGGGGGCAGGCAGAAAGGACCACCTGCTCAGGGTCAAGGGCATCCCCAGGCAGCACCTCCAGAGTGGTCCTCAGTGATGCATGCTTGCTGCTTGCCTGAGAGTCTGAGAAACCCTCCTGGGCCCCCTGTGTCTCTGGGAAACCGGGAGTTCCCCTGAGGCCTCGGGAGTGTCTTCTCCTCTCATCCCAGGAATCAAGAACAGGCTGCCTGGGCCAGGAGCAGACAGGGAGTGTCTGGCCAGCTCTGGTCCAGGGCTCCTGCCGCACAGGGCCTGGGGGTTCCCGGGATGCCTGGCACCTAAGCCGCACTGCCTCACACTCCAGGCGTTGCACACAGACCAGCAACTGGTGAATGGCAGCTTGGGATGGGGCCTGAGGTGGGCTCTGGGCAGGGACAGCCAGGTCTTTCAGGGTCAGGGGTTCCCCCACGAACCCGGAGGTCCAGCCCCTTAGGCCACACTGGGATCTGGGGTCTGACCATGTGGGCCCTTTGAGTGGGGCCAGCTGTGTAGTAAGCCTGATGTCTGGGCAAGAGGAATCTGTGGCCAGCAGCCAGGACTGCCTCAGATTGGAGGATGGGTGAGCCAGTGGCCCTCGGGATAGAGGGCTTCCCTGGGGCATCAGGTGGGGCCAGAAGCTCTTCTGAGGCTCTGACCAGAGCTGGGGGCTGGTGAGATGTCCACACTCAGCCAGGTGGGTCTCCCTGGCGCACAAGTTACTTTGCTGGATCGCAAAGTCTTGGGGTCTTCCAACCAAGGGCTGTAGGTTGACCTGCTGCTGGAAGCTTGAGTTGGTCAGCTGGCCGGTCGTGTCCCTCAGGACGAGGCCCAGGCTGGGGCTGGGGCTGGGGCTGGCCAGGTTGCTCTGGACTCGGCAAGGCTCCTGGCGCAGCACTGTCCCCGGGCACGGCATGGCAGCAGGTCCTCCCCTCTCAGCTGGGCCCACGGGCACCCACCGGCCATGTCTACTGGCCAGGCCAACACCCAGGCTTTTCCGGAGTCTCCGTGGCTCTAAAGAAAGGACAGACAGTTATGCACTGGGGGAGGACTCTGTGGTCAGTGCTTGGGAGGGACAGGGGAGGGAGCCCAGAGTCCAGAGGTCTGTGTCATCTATTGTCCCGGGTGGACCGATGGATGCACCCCAAAAGCGGTGGACTGATGGATGCCAGGATGAACCCCTGGCATCAGTGCAGGGACTCAGAGCAGGGATGGGGCAGGGGCTCAGAGGGGGGCAGCGGGAAGCAGGGAGAGAGTGGGGAGGCTGCTGAGGGGGTTCCCAGGTGAGAGGTGATGGGGCTGAGATGGGGGCAGTAGGAGGGTGGAGAGGAGGCAGATCAGATCTGCTGAGAAGGTGAAGGCGTAAAAGAAGGTGAAGGCGTAAAAGAAGGTGAAGGGGAAAGAAGCATCAAGGACGACTCCCTGGTGTCCAGCTTGAGCAGAGGTGCTAGGTGAGGGGTGGCTCACAGCTGGAGTGAAAGCAAGACCCAACACATTAAAGTTAAAAGGGAGCTGCTCTGGGGACCAAGGGCGTGGGGCTTAGAGCCCTCCCCCTGACAGCCACCATCCTCCAACCCCGCTCCACTGCCACCAGTTTCCCCAGCCCGGCTCCCTTCCACCTGGCCTCTTGGGTGCTGGTGAGATGCCTCGGAGGGCCTGGCAGGTAGAGTGGGCCATGAAAGTTTGCAGACAGGAACTAAAGTTCAGAGAGGTTAAGTATCTTGGGCTGTGGTCACACCGCTAGAACACAGAGAAACTGGCGTGTGAACGCGACTCTGAACTGGCTCGTGGGTTGCTCCCACTCATGGCTGCACGGCTCTGTGGCCTTCTGGAAGCTGCAGGCACCTGAGCAGGGGGGTTCTTCAGCCACCACTGCAGAGACCTAGCTCCGGGGCTCCTGTCCCCCCTTCTTCACCTCACGTCCTGACTTCCTGATCCTCCCTTGGGGCCTGGGCTGGAAGACTTTGTCCTGGTCCAGTTGGCCTCAAACAGCTAATCTCAGAAATTAGCAAGGCCCTGGGCTGGCCTGTCTGCGAAAGGGGCTCTGGGCTGCTACCCAAGGGGGCCCTGCTGTTGCCACCTCTGATCCAGACCCACTGAACCTCTTGCCTGGCCTTAGGGAGGTCGCTGGCCTGGGGGGCACATTCTCCTTGTGGCTGGCATCAGGTCTCAGCTCCATGTGCTCCAGGGCAAAGCCGGGGGCGAGGGGCAGTGATCTTGCTCCACAGCACAGCTGGCTGTCCTGTTTGATTAGAGGGGCTCTGAGGGGTAAGGACAGGGTGCCTAGCTCCTACCCAGCCATGCCCACCCCTGGTCCCCAACCCCACCCCTCACCAGCATCCCTGGCTGCCCTGAGGTCCAGCCTGGCTGTCCTGTTCAGGGCCCCTTCGGGTCTCCTCTCCCCAGTCCCCTACCACCTTTTTCCCTCGTCATTTTCTCGTCTTCCGGCACCCACTCCTTCGAACACTGATGACAGATTCCTGTGGACTGCGCTTCCCCAGCAGCCCTGTCAGGTAGGGGCTCTTTCTTTCAGACCTTCAGGCAGGATGGAGTGCCCCTCTTTGATTCCTGTGGCCACTTCCCAACCATTCTCCCTCTCTTCTCTAGAATGCTCTGCTTCTAAGCTCCAGGCGAGCCAGCAAGGAAGTCCTGATTATTTATTTCTTGAAGATGTCAGCTTCAGCTCACTGTCACTTTGTCCAACACACACCTAAGTTCTGGGTGGTTTTACCCTCCGTGTGGTTGATCCCTCTAATTCCTGGTCTGTGAGTCCTTGATCTTCTTGCCTCCCACTATTTTGTCCTTCACCCAACCTCAGCCACTGGTGCCCAGGGTCCCCCCAGACTTTGTCATCCTCAATAACTGCACACCTCCCTAATTTCTGTTTCAGAGCCCACACCCATCTTTCCAGCTTCCTCCTCTGGACCTTGCGTGAGACCTAGTCCTCTCTTCTCATCACCCTTTGTCCTTTGATCCTTGATGTCTCTCTCCTGCCTCCTGCAGCTCAACCATCCAGTATTCTAACCATCCCCTCTGCGCACTCCCAGCTCCTCTCTGCCACTCACTCAGAAAAATGACAACACAGGTTAAAGTAACTAAAGGAAACCCTACAACTGCACTGGTGGCCTTGTTCAGAAAGTACCACCTTAGTCTCAAGCAGGGCCCCCAACGCTGCTGGAGAATCAGATTCTAGTCCCCTCCTCCCAGCCCTCCCAGATGCTAACTCACACTTTCTCTGCTGTCCTCAGGCCTCTGCCACCTCTTCTCTGCTCAGCCCCCTACAGCAGAACTTGTTCCTATTTTACCCATCAAATGGGGACATCAGAAGAGAAATGCTGGCACTTCCTAGCAGTCCGGAGGCTAAGGCTCCATGCTCCCAATGCAGGGGGCCTGGGTTCCGTCCCTGGTCAGGGAACTAGATCCCACCTGAAGGTCCCGATGCTGGGAAAGATTGAAGGCAAAGGAGAATGAGAGGTTGAATTGAGCGAGGATGTGCAGAGGATGAGATGGTTGGATGGCATCACTGACTCAGTGGACATGAATTTTGCGTGAACTCCAGGGGATAGGGGAGGACAGAGGAACCTGGTATGATGCAATCCATGGGGTCACATGACTTAGCGCTAAGTCACATGACTTAGCGGCTGAACAATAACAAAAGCTGCAAGTAAAGATCCCGCGTGCTGCAACCAAGACACAGTGCAGCCAACTAATGAACAAAAATAAATATATACACAGAGAAATGCTGTTAAGTGTCCCCACTTATCACCGTCGTATCCATAGTCTCTCCCAGCCCCTCCGCCGTCCTGTGTGGTCCCACCCCCAGCCTGACCCTCCTCTGTGCTCTGGAGGCCATCCTGTCTGCCCTGCCCAAAGCCAGCACTTGGGGCCACCACCAGCCTCTGAGGTCCCATGCTGTGACTCAGAAAGAGCACCTTCGATCCCCATAGCCCCACAGCTGATTCAGCCCCCACCCCCACTAGGACACAGAGCTGGGGGGCAGGATGCAGGCTATGGTGTGGCAGGGCCTTGTCCCTGCTCCTTAAGTCACTTTCCCTTTCTTGACTGATTCATTCCCATCAGCATTTAAACGGTAGTTATTTTTTTCCATCTTTAAAAACAGCAACAAAGTTCTCCTTCTGAGGCTCCAGGAAGGACCCAGGTCACGTCTTCTCTTCTCGTCACCCCCAAATCCCAATTCCTTCCTCACCTTCACCTCTGCTGACCCCACTGCACTCAGGCTCCCCTCACCCCAAAGATCCTTTCCCCTAGGTGACCCCTGAGATGCTACACCCCTGGCCGGTTCTCAGCCCCCGGCTTGCAGGCTCTTAGCTCCCTGTTGTTGTTTAGTCGCTAAGTAATGTCTGGCTCTTTGCAACCCCATGGACTGCAGCACGCCAGGCTTCCCTGTCCATCACCAACTCCCAGAGCTTGCTCAAACTCATGTCTATCGAGTCAGTGATGCCATCTCATCCTCTGTCGTCCCCTTCTCTTCCTGCCTTCAATCTTTCCCAGCATCAGGGTCTTTTCCAATGAGTCAGTTCTCTGCATCAGGTGGCCAAAGAATTGGAGTTTCAGCTTCAGCATCAGTCCTTCCAATGAATATTCAGGACGGATTTCCTTTAGGATGAACTGGTTGGATCTCCTTGCTGTCCAAGGGACTCTCAAGAGTCTTCTCCAACACCACAGTTCGAAGGCATCAGTTCTTCGGTGCTCTGCCTTTTTTGTTGCCCAACTCTCATATCTTTACATGACTACTGAAAAAACCATTGCTTTAACTATATGGACCTTTGTCGACAAAGTAATGTCTCTGCTTTTTAATACGCTATCTAGGTCTGTCATAGCTTTCCTTCCAAGGCTCATCAAACCCAGTGAAAGTGCAGAGTTCTAGCCGCCAGCCCACTAGGGAATTCCCAGCCCTCTGTTTTCTGGGGGCAGGACACTGACTACTGAGTCTCCTCAGAGTCTCTGTCTCCCTGACTCCAGGTTGTCTCTCTCAGTTGTCCTCCTTCCCTCCTGCCTGTTTTCCACTCTCTTCTGCTGGTTCCTCCTCCTTTCCATGTTCAATCCCAGCCCCCACACCCACTCCCCTGATGCTCATACCCAGGGTGACCTCAGCCTCGGACATTTCTCACCCAGACTCCCATCTCCAGCTCTTCTGGACGGCTCCATCAGGACATCCTGACTCCACACTCCCTCACCTCACATGCAATCCATCAGCTAACCCCATCTGTCCTAACTTCCAAAGACACCCAGAATCTGCCGCTGCTCCCTGTCTCCATCCTCACCTCCCTGGGTCGAGTCACCCTCTCTTCTTGCCTCCTAACTGGTCTCCCCATTTCTGCCCTTGTCCCCACACCCAAGAGCCTCCTTCCCATGGAGGGCAGAGTGACCTGTGAACACTGAGATCCAAGTATGCCCTGACTCAACTCAAAGACTGCCAAAGTTTCCCCAACCCACTCAGTCCTCAACCAAGGCTTTGAAGCCCTACCTCAGGGACCTTTATTTTATGTACAAAGTGACAATGGAACATAGTCCCACTCTTTGGTTATGCTTGTCTATGGCTGCATATGTTTACTCTCTGACCCCTGCCCTATGCTATCTGCGCCCCACCCTTAGCTTACCCAGCCTCCCCTCACCCCAGTCCCTGCCCTTGTTCTCTCTGTTCTGAACACATCAGCTTCCTCCATGTTCTTCCAAAATGCTGTGCATGTTCCCACCTCAGGGCCGTTGCACTTGCTGTCCCTTCTGCTCAGAACTCTCTCTCTTCCTCCCACGCTGCCTCATTCTTTCAAATCCTGCTCAGACTTCACAGGGAGCCCTTCCCTGACCATTCCCCCAGCCCTTTCCACAGTACCCTCCCTACTCCCTCTTTTCACTCTGCCTGATTTTTCTCCATGACTTTTCCCCGCCTAACAGACTGAAAAAATTGCTCTTCTCCCTTCAGTGGACTGAAGCCACTGTCTCTCCTCCTGCTGTATTCACAGCACATAGAATAAACAGTATCTGGCACATAGCGGGGGCATGTACATTGTGTTAAAGGAGTGACCGGCTGGTCCTCAGCATCATGCAGCCTGTAGGATGCTTCCTGTCATTTACTCTTCTCTGCAGCCCTAAGAAGTAGTTCCTTGTTTTAGACGTGAGTTTAAAGCCTGCCCAGCCTAAAGGTTAAAGGGGATCAGCAGCTGCAGAAGGGCTATGCCCGGGGTCCAACCCCACAGTGCATGCTCCTAACCAGGACCACTTGACCTCTACCTCTTTTCAAAGGAGAGTTGAGACAGCTCAACCCACAATATCCTTTCCTACCTCCAACTCCCCTGGTCCCGTGCCTGGACTCACCTGCCCATCTACCTTCTCCTCACACCCATCCTGTCTGCCCCCTACCCCGCAGGCACTCCATCCTTGGCCGGTTGAAGAGCATCTCTTCTCTTCCCACCAGAACTGTTTTCCTGCCTTCCTGGACCTGCCCTCCCACGTGTCTGTCTTCCTCTGGTCCACCTTCACCTTCCGTCCACCTTCACAGAAGCGGATCTCAGGCCGGACAGCTAACGACCGAAGTAAGTCGGATGTGTGTCGGGAGACGTCAGAGAGGGCGCCTGCCCAGCGTTCAGCTGCTGCCTGTGGAGGGTGCACGCGGCGCCTGCGTGGGAGTTCTGAGCCCGACGGCCGGTGACTGCGCATGCGCGAGCTCGAGGGCGCTGGAAGGGACGGTCCTCCGTGCTAGGATACTGGCAAGGTAGGTGGCCTTGTGCAAACTTCTTGCACAAAGCTTTGGGTCCCTTCAAAACTGGCTGGAATCCACTCTACCCACTCCCCTCCACGGTGTGTCGGCGCAAATTCGGCGCAGTCTTTTTTCCAGGCATTTTCTCGCTGCCAAGCCTCTTTGCCTATGTGCTGTTCCTCACCCAGCCCTGGCCTGCTGTTTCCCATTTTCTCCTTTCTAAACACGGAGAGCACGGAGCCTGGAGTCAGAGGACTTGTGATCAATATTGATTCCGCTGCTGTCTGACCTTAGGCAAGTCTCTAACTTCTCTCAATCGCAGGCTCCTTCCTCATCTGTAAAAGAGGAGTGATAAGACTTACTCGACTGTTTCACGGGTTTGATATGAGAGTTAGCTGTTTGGCAAGGTGATGCCAAAGAGCCTTTCAGTTCAGTTTAGTTCAGTTCAGTCGCTCAGTCGTGTCCGACTCTTTGCGACCCCATGAACATCACGCCAGGCCTCCCTGTCCATCACCATCTCCCGGAGTTCACTCAGACTCACATCCATCGAGTCAGCGATGCCATCCAGCCATCTCATCCTCTGTCATCCTCTTCTCCTCCTGCCCCCAATCCCTCCCAGCATTAGAGTCTTTTCCAATGAGTCAGCTCTTCTCATGAAGTGGCCAAAGTATTGGAGTTCAGCTTTAGCATCAGTCCTTCCAATGAACACCCAGGATTGATTTCCTTTACAATGGACTGGTTGGATCTCCTTACAGTCCAAGGGACTCTCTAGAGTCTTCTCCAACACCACAGTTCAAAAGCATCAGTTCTTCGGTGCTCAGCTTTCTTCACAGTCCAACGCTCACATCCATATATGACCACTGGAAAAACCATAGCCTTGACTAGACAGACCTTAGTTGAAAAAGTAATGTCTCTGCTTTTTAATATGCTATCTAGCTTGGTCATAACTTTTCTTCCAAGAGTAAGCGTCTTTTAATTTCATGGCTGCAATCACCATCTGCAGTGATTTTGGAGCCCAAAAAAATAAAGTCTGACACTGTTTCCACTGTTTCCCCATCTATTTGCCATGAAGTGATGGGACCAGATGCCATGATCTTAGTTTTCTGAATGTTGAGCTTTAAACCAACTTTTTCACTCTCTTCTTTCACTTTCATCAAGAGGCTTTTTAGTTCCTCTTCACTTTCTGCCATAAGGGTGGTGTCATCTGCATGTCTGAGGTTATTGATATTTCTCCCAGCAATCTTGATTCCAGCTTGTGCTTCTTCCAGCCCAGCGTTTCTCATGATGTACTCTAAAGAGCCTTTAAATTAAAGCAATTCTTGGAGGGTGTGGTTATTATTTCAAGTCCTCTTTTATCTCTAGTAATACTTTTTGTCTTAAATCAATCTGGAAATTATATTTACCAGCTCTATTTTGGTCCTTCTTTGCCTGGTTTAACTTTTTCATTCATTTACTTTCAGGCTTCCTGTGTCTATATACTTTAGTCATGGTTCTTAAAACACAACGTGGCTGGAATTTTTTAAAAAATCATTTACAAATGTATGACTATATTTATATAAACCATCTCATTTGGTGCTTGCTAATGGTCACATTTCATGTTTTTTTTTTTTCTCCTTTCTTTCCTTTTTATTTTTAAATTTNTTAGAGGAGAGAATGTCATTGATTTTCATTTTAAAGAATTCTTGAGTCCAGGCTTAACTTTAGTGTTCTGTTATGAAAACAGAACCTCATTCTTTGATTGTTTTGTCATAGCACTTGGGCAAACATTTGAAAATTAATACACATAGCGTAGGACAGGGAACTCTGCAACGTAACATAGCAGCCTAAATGGGCGGGGAGTTTAGGTGAGAATTGATACCAGTATATGTATGGTTGAGTCCCTTTGGGGAACTGTCACAACATTGCTAATCAGCTATACTCCAACAGAAAAGAAAAAGTTTTTTTTTTAAAAGACAAGCTACAAGGAAGTATTGTACTATATGGGGAATATAGCCAATATTTTGTAACAACTGAAAATGGAACATGACCTTTAAAAATTATATAAAAATAAAAAATGCTAATCAGCTATACTCCAACAGAAAAGAAAAAGTTTTTTTTTTAAAAGACAAGCTACAAGGAAGTATTGTACTATATGGGGAATATAGCCAATATTTTGTAACAACTGAAAATGGAACATGACCTTTAAAAATTATATAAAAATAAAAAATATTTTAAAAAGAAAATTAGTAGATATACTACAATGAGGATAATGATGAAAATTCACCATTGTAATATTCCTTGAAAGAGACCTCCTATTCCAGATGGCAACCAGGAAAATAAATTCTTGAGTGGGTTCTCTTTATGTACATTTTGTAAACAAGTAGTCTTTTGAATTATTCTATTTACTTGGGTTTCTACAGGGCCATTAATATATACATAACAAAAGCTATTGGCTACTATACATATGTCTTTTTGTGTCATTATTTTTTCTTTATATTTTAAAAAGAAAATTAGTAGATATACTACAATGAGGATAATGATGAAAATTTACCATTGTAATATTCCTTGAAAGAGACCTATTCCAGATGGCAACCAGGAAAATAAATTCTTAAGTGGGTTCTCTTTATGTACATTTTGTAAACAAGTAGTCTTTTGAATTATTCTATTTATTTGGGTTTCTACAGGGGTATTAATATATACATAACAAAAGCTATTGGCTACTATACATATGTCTTTTTGTGTCATTATTTTTTCTTTTGCTAAAATATAATTTAAAGCAATTTTATCATATAGTGTTATTCTGGCAAAAAGAAAAGAAAAATCTAGTGCCTTCTGCTGGAAGACTACTGCTTGAACTATCTCATCTGTTTTACCATTCCTAAAGAGTTTCACAGTTGTTATAAGAGAAGATCTGGAGACCATAAGGATGCATTTGGCAGCTGTTTGAAGGTGCTGTTTGAAAAATGGGTTGTGGTATCCTTGAGTCTGGTGCAGTGCAGAAAATTCAGTTTCTCAGTAATACAGTAAAGTATCTGAAACTATGTCCATAATAGCCACTCAGCTCTGTTTTGGATGCCTGAACCACAATTATTCCTTTTTGATTTTAAAAAATACATATTTTTCTTCGATGGTTAAAGCAAATGTACAATGTTTAATAGGCAAATGTTTAATAGGCCACAAAACATGCTGTCTGGTGAGCATAAATGTTAAGTTAAATGATGTATAAGCCAAAATGACTTACCCATATTTCAATATGTGAAAATTTCCTCTACCATTTCTCCTTTTGATTGCAAATCTTTCAATAGGGAGCACTAATAATCAAAGTACTTGTCCCTCAATGCCAGAGTGGTTGTTGCCTGCTTTGGGTCCATAATGTCGCTTGGTGTTAAGCCTTGTTTTTTGTTTGTAAATATTTGCCTAGTCACCTTTGTTGGGGGAAAACTAATCCAGATACAGTGAACAAACACAGAGGTATGATAATGGGGAAACATTTTATAGGCTCTATGTTTTATCAGTTATACCGAATTGTGACACAAACACTGTACATATGCTTTTAACAGTAGACTTAAAGTAAGCAGTGATACATGCCATAAGTAATCATAGTCTGTAAAAACTTCACTAGAGAATTTTTTTCCATCTTGAACACTGGATAAAAAATTTGGTTAGAAATAACAGTACCTTAAGAACTATGGACAGAGGTTCATGACACTGTACAGGAGGAGGTGATCAAGACCATCCCCAAGAAAAAAAATGCAAAAAAGCAAAATGGTTGTCTGAGGAGGCTTTATAAATAGCTGAGAAAAAAAGAGACGCTAAAGGTAAAGGAGAAAAGGAAAACTATACCCATCTGAATGCAGAGTTCCAAAGAATATCAAGGAGAAGTAATAAGCCTTCCTCAGTACTCTTGCCTGGAAAATCCCATGGACGGAGGAGCCTGGTGGGCTACAGTCCATGAGGTCACAAAGAGTTGGACAGGACTGAGCAACTTTACTTTCAGTTTTCACTGTCATGCATTGGAGAAGGAAATGGCAACCCACTCCAGTGTTCTTGCCTGGAGAATCCCAGGGACAGCAGAGCCTGGTGGGCTGCCGTCTATGGGGTCGCACAGGGTCGGACATGATTGCAGCGACTTAGCAGCAGCAGCAGTGGTCATTGCAAAGAAATAGAGGAAAACAATGGAATGGGAAAGACTAAAGATCTCTTCAAGAAAATTAGAGCTATCAAGTGAATATTTCATACAAAGATGGGCACAATAACAGACAGAAACAGTATGGACCTAACAGAAGCAGGATATATTAAGAAGAGGTGGCAAGCATACACAGAAGAACTATACAAAAAGATTTTTTTTTTTAATTTTATTTTATTTTACTTTACAGTACTCTACTGGTTTTGGCATACATTGACATGAATCTTCCACAGGTGTACACGAACTCCCAAACATGAACCCCCCTCCCTCCTCCCACCTCCCATCATCCCTCCGGATCATCCCCATACACCAGCCCCAAGCATCCTGCATCCTGCATCGAACACAGACTGGTCATTCATTTCCTACATGATAGTACACATATTTCAATGCTATTCTCCCAAATCATCCCACCCTCTTCCCCTCCCTCTCTGTCTCCCTCAGAGTCCAAAAGTCCACTCTATACATCTGCGTCTCTCTTGCTGTCCTGCACACAGGGTCCTCATTACCATCTTTCTAAATTCCATATATAACCACGATGGGCCATGATCACTCACCTAGACACAAAAAGGCAAAATGGAAGACATCCTGGAATGCAAAGTCAAGTGAGCCTTAGGAAACATCACTGCAAACAAAGCTAGTGGGGGTGATGGAATTCCAGCTGAGCTATTTCAAATCCTAAAAGATGATGCTGTGAAAGTGCTGCACTCAATATGTCAGCAAATTTGGAAGACTCAGCAGTGGCCACAAGACTGGAAAATACCAGTTTTCATTCCAATCTCGAAGAAAGGCAATGTCAAAGAATGTTCAAGCTATCCCACAATTGTACTCATTTCACACGCTAGCAAACTAATGCTCAAAATTCTCCAAGCCAGGCTTCAACAGTACGTGAAACATGAGCTTTCAGATGTTCAAGCTGGATTGAGAAAGGTCAGAGGAGCCAGAGATCAAATTGCCAACATCTGTTGGATCATAGAAAAAGCAAGAGAATTCCGGAAAAACATGTACTTCTGCCTTATTGACTATGCCAAAACCTTTGACTGTGTGGATCACAACAAACTGTGGAAAACTCTGAAAGAGATGGGAATACCAAACAAGCTTATCTGCCTCCTGAGAAACTATATGCAGGTCAAGAAGCAACAGTTAGAACTGGACATGGAACAACATACTGGTTCCAAGCTGGGAAAGGAGTACTTCAAGGCTGCATATTGTCACCCTGCTTTTTTAACTTATATGCAGATTACATCATGCAAAATGTCAGGCTGGATGATGCCCAAGCTGAAATCAAGATTGTTGGGAGAAATATCAATAACCTCAGATAAGCAGACGATACCACCCTTATGGCAGAAAGCGAAGAGGAGCACAAGAGCCTCTTGATGAAAGTAAAAGAAGAGAGTGAAAAAGCTGGCTTAAAACTCAACATTCAAAAAACAAAGATCATGGCATCTGGTCCCATCACTTCACGGCAAATAGATGGGGAAACAATAGAAACAGTGACAGACTTTAATTTCTTGGGCTCTAAAATCACTGCAGATGGTGACAGCAGCCATGAAACTAAAAGATGCTTGCTCCTTGGAAGAAAGCTATGACCAATCTAGACAGCACATTAAAAAAGTAGAGATATTACTTTGCCAACAAAGGTCCGTCTAGTCAAACCTATTGCTGTGGTTTTTCCAGTGGTCATGTATGGATGTGAGAATTGTACCGTAAAGAAAGCTGAATGCCTAAGAATTGATACTTTTGAACTGTGGTGTTGGAGAAGACTCTTGAGAGTCCCTTGGACCGCAAGGAGATCAAACCAATCAATTCGAAAGGAAATCAGTCCTGAACATTCATTGGAAGGATGGATGCTGAAGCTGAAGCTTCAATACTTTGGCCACCTGATGTGAAGAACTGACTCATTGGAAAAGGCCCTGATGCTGGGAAAGATTGAAGGTGGGAGGAGAAGGGGATGACAGAGGATGAGACAGTTGAATGGCATCACCGACTCAATGGACATGAGTTTGAGCAAGCTCCAGGAGTTGGTGATGGACAGGGAAGCCTGGTGTGATGCATGGGGTTGCAAAGAGTTGGACACGCACAGCCGTGTCCAACTCTTTGCGACTGAACTGAACTGAATACGATAACTTTCCATTTTGATAAGGAGATAAACATTTGGTGAACAATTCCATTGAATTAGTAGGATAGGTCTTACAGGCCTGATCTGGATCTCATTTTCTTCTTGTCATGATTTGGGTGTAGTCTGAGGTCAGCAGTCCTTTCAATAGACCAGTCTAGTTTAGAAGCCCTTCTTAAGTGGGAAATATGAGTCAAGAGTCAGTTCTCTTCAGTTTCATTGTGTATGAGTTAGTTAAGAGCACCTGGCAAGAGTCTTTTCATCTAGGTTGGAGAGAGAGTCTTTTACATTATGTTTGTTTTCTAGTATGCATGATCCCCTGGTTGCAAGTCATGGGGCATCTGACCTTTATCCAAAGATTACTGTGATCAGCTTCAGAGATATGCTTAGAACATCATTTTAATATTAATAATTCAGGTAAACTTTACAGTGATGTGGTATAGCAACAAAAAATCATCTTGGACATAGACAACAGATTAAAAAAAACCTTAATATATATGAAACTTCAACATCAACAAAAGTATATTATTGAGACATAACTTTTCTGTTTGAGTTATCCTCATTTTTAACAAGTCTAGCCAAATTAAGACTTATTTGTTCACAAATTAACTCTGGTTGCAATAAAGTTGGCCTGATAAGGTAGAGAGAAAAGATAAATATTTCAATTCTATTTACAAAAATATAATTTATCAAGTTTCTATAAACCATAATTAGCTTGAATGGAAAGGTTTCTTCATATCTGATAATATAATAAAAACTCGTAATATTTCAAATAAAAATCATAAAAATTATAACTATATTCATCAGTTTACTCAGTCCTATGTAACTAATTCTTGATCTTAATCTTTTTTTAACAGTAACACAAAACCATTATTGTTTCCATTAGAACTATTTAATTTCATACCCAGATCTGAAAGTTATCAGAAATCTGTATATGTCAAAAAGCCCTTTCTAGGAATCTTGAAGATGAAGCATTTTCTTTTGCAAAGGCATTGGAGTGAAGCAATAACTAGTTATGAATGATAAAAGACTTAAAAGACATGTTTAAAGATTGAATTACAGTTCAATTGATAAATTTTAACCAAATTGCTGTGACATGCAACATTCTGAGATAAATAAAATTATGACTGATAACATTATTCCAGGACATATTCAAATTTTAGATGAAGCATTTTCTTTTGCAAAGGCATTGGAGTGAAGCAATAACTAGTTATGAATGATAAAAGACTTAAAAGACATGTTTAAAGATTGAATTACAGTTCAATTGATAAATTTTAACCAAATTGCTGTGACATGCAACATTCTGAGATAAATAAAATTATGACTGATAACATTATTCCAGGACATATTCAAATTTTAGAAATTTTATATAATTTCTAGAACTTCTCTATTAATGACATTTATTCATACAGCAAAACCTAAGAATGTTCGTCACCACACATTTGACATTGCTTCCCATGAAATTTAACATACTAAATAATCCCAATTAATTTAATATTTCTCTCTCTCTCTGTGATACTTCAATGGCCCTGTGAAGCAACCCAGAGTTAACTAGAGGTCAAAAGAACTTAAGAATTTGGTTTGAGGAAGTTTGCAAAAAAAAAAAGCAAACCCCCCAAAACTGGTCAAATATGAACATAGACTACAGTGAAACAGTACTTAGTTACTTAACCATAAAGTGACAGTAAAAGATTTTAAAGGTAAATATCAGCATTACCTGATTGGCAAGTTTATGAACATATTCTATAAGAGTTTTTATCATAAATGGATGTTGAATTTTATCAAAGGCCTTCTCTGCATCTATTGAGATAATCATATGGCATTTATTTTTCAATTTGTTAATGTGGTGAATTACATTGATTGATTTGCGGATATTGAAGAATCCTTGCATCCCTGGGATAAAGCCCACTTGGTCATGGTGTATGATCTTTTTAATGTGTTGTTGAAGTCTGATTGCTAGAATTTTGTTGAGGATTTTTGCATCTATGTTCATTAGTGATATTGGCCTGTAATTTTCTTTTTTTGTGGCATCTTTGTCGGGTTTTGGTATTAGGGTGATGGTGGCCTTATAGAATGAGTTTGGAAGTTGACCTTCCTCTGCAATTTTCTGGAAGAGTTTGAGTAGGATAGGTGTTAGCTCTTCTCGAAATTTTTGGATCTAAGAGCCATTGTTGGGGCTTCAGTCTTTTGCCTCGTTCTTTTTTCCGCCTCGTATTCTCTACCATAATATACATCTGAGCCAGCTGTAACAGTTTTTTTTAAAGACTGATTTGGTCCATAGGCCAAACTTTTGTAACTTAGGGCAAATATCTGGAGCTGACTGAGTGAGAAATCTATCCTTTAAGGTCATTCTTCCTCTGTACTTTCAGGATCAACGTCAGTAAACTTGGGGAGAGCCTCTCACAGTCTATCAAAGAATTCACCAGGAGTTTCCTTCTCTCCCTGTTCTATGTCAGTCAGCTTAGCATAGTTTAGTGTCTTAGCATGCACTCACTTGAGTCCTTCAAAAATACATCTGACAAAGTGGCTCTGTTATGGGAACTGCTTGGCTCCCAGTAGGAAGGAGGGCTATTTTATGTTCCCTCTTTACCCTTGTCTCACATTCAAGCCATTCATCTCCCAAAGCAGTAGCTTCCCCCCAAACTCAAGTTTTTGAGTCAGGAGTGGTCTGTCCCAAGACTTGCATTACATCTCTCCAAGTAAGGTCATAAAGTAAAGTTAGTAGTGTAAAGCCATCTATGTACCTTTTGGATCCTCTAGATAGTCTCGACTGCAATTGGGACTGTTTGAATTTCTACCTAGACTGAGGCAACCCCTCCTGGAAGGGTGCCCTGATTCTCAGCCTGTTCACTTGGGAGCCCCAGATACAGGGGCAAAGAAAGAGAACAGGAGGGAGCTGAAGGATTCACATTCAAATCTGCACCCTTAGGACACAAGTCTGGCATGTCTCAAAGAGAGAAAAAGAGCAACATGTATGGCACTTTTACCCATTTCTCTTGTTTTCTACAGAACCGATCTAATTGTAAAACAGTATTATAATTGAGAAACTTCAACAGGCCAGGGTTCCCCATTTTCCAAAGGATACTGTGGCAATTCAGTATCACAGAAGAAAATCAGGCATGTCTTTTTAAATTCTGGGGATCAAACTTGTCCCAGCTTTTTAAAAATACATTTTAAAGGAGTGGTTCTGGAGCTGATAGGTCCCATCTGTAAGAGGGAAAAAGCAGCATCCACAGTCTTGGCTTCTTCCCATCAGAGGTGTCTCTCCCTGCTCTAGATGGGGATATAGACAAACTTTCCACTGAAGCTTTTCTTCCCCGGTCAGACTTAGTGTGCCCCTTACTGATGCAGGCACCTTACACGTCCCTCCTGCTTCTGCCATTGAGGCGGGGTGGAGGTGCACCAGGGGTAGACCTGATGGCATCCCAAACTGACTTAGTTCCACACCATCATTAAGACCTTTGTTTGATTTATTCTCTTCCTCTGATGCCACGTGGGGTGGAGCAGAATAGTCTTTTGGAATGTTTCCCAAGCTAGTACTACTAGGGGAAGCGTTCATCTTACATGTGCCCATGCACATTCCTGAGTGCAGTCCTGACCACAGTAGAAATGATGAGTCATAAAGGGATGAAAATAAACAAACAAACAACAAACAAACAAACAAAAAACCAACCCAAGATGTCCCTTCTGAGTGTCACCATGCCAGTATATATGATAGCAGAAGAGGTAGTGGAGGGTTGGCCAGTGAGGAAAAAGTGATTTTTGTCCTCAAGCTACTAGGGCCAATCCTCCAGTTCATTTCCACAGATTCCACAAAAAAAAATATCTAAGGAGTTGAAACAGAAGCTGCTGGAGAGCCTCCTCTGATCCACTAACAGTTAGCACTACCAAAGGAAGAAGCCTGATGTACTTTCAATCAGACCAGATCCGGCAATTCCCAGTCTGTGTCCTCAAAAACCTAAAGGTCACCAGCGATGCTTCTATCCACATAGATGGGAGACATAGCAGTGATAAAGACTCACTTTCAGGTCATGGCCCCTGAGGCAGGCAGGCAAGAGAGTAACCTCTAGCCTGAGAGACGTTCCTGGAGCTAGAGGGAGCTAGAGCTCCGCCTCTCCCAAACATACTCATGTAACTTTCACTCCAGTACTCTTGCCTGGAAAGTCCCATGGACAGAGGAGCCTGGTGGGCTACAGTCCATGGGGTCGTTAAGAGTCAGACAGGACTGAGCGACTTCCCTTTCACTTTTCACTTTCATACATTGGAGAAGGAAATGGCAGTCCACTCCAGGGTTCTTGCCTGGAGAACCCCAGGGACGGGGGAGCCTGGTGGGTTGCTGTCTATGGGGTCACACAGAGTCGGACACGACTGAAGTGACTTAGCAGCAGCAGCAGCAGCAGCAAGACTAGGCGTTTCCATACAGGAGGTCTAAGTAAAAGTACACAGTAATGGCATGGATCACAAGTCCCTTGAAACTCTGTGATCCGACTGATTAGGTAAGTAGTTCTAATTCCCCAGGCAATTATGAAATGGTCAAAGAGATCAGGAAAAGGTGACCAAGGAAAGTAAAGTTCAGTCCACACGCTTCGTCCATTTCTGGCTGCTCCCCTTGCAGAGACGTTGGGTGTCTCTTGGCACTGGCAGGTCGGTGTAAATCCCCGACAAGGCTCCCCCTTTTGGGGCCTTGCCTTCAATCATTATGAGGCACCACAAAACCGCAGAGCAGGGCTCATCATTTATTCACACAGGGCATATCATTCATTCATGCAAGCATACCATAGAGTTAGTAAAGTAAAGCAGAAAACGTGTGTCCTGAGAAAGCAGAGGCTAGAGCTCTGAATGTTCTTACCTTGTCTTGAAGATCAAGGATGAGTCCCCAGGATAATAGCTTACAGTGAACAGTGTCAAATTCCTGATCTCCAAAGAAGAAGATTTAGCTTTGGGACCAGGGACCAAGCTTGATCACTCAAAATTCTGTGTAGCAGAATTTTATTAAAGTGAAAAAGGACAAAGAAATCTTCTGACATAGGTAACAGAAGGAGGATGGAAAGTGCCCCCGCACTAGTTATAGAAAAGGGAGTTATATACTTTTTCAATTGGTTATTACAATAAATCAAAAGAAAATTTTAATTAATTAATTTTTTAAATTGAAGGATAATTGCTCTACAGAATTTTGTTGTTTTCTGTCAAACCTCAACATGAATCAGTCATAGGTAGCCATATATCCCCTCCCTTTGAGCCTCCCTCCTATCTCCCACCCCATCCCACCCCTTTAGATTGATACAGAGCCCCTCCTTGAGTTTCCTGAGCCATATGGCAAATTCCTGTTGGCTATTTATTTTACATATGGTAAATGACTCTAAAGACATGTCTATGTTAATTAAACCAACAAGCTTAAACTAACTTTAATATCAGACATTAATTTAATGCTGAATATTCCCCCAGATCATATGAATCTGACATTCATTTGGCTTAGTTTCTTTAATATTTCTTAGAATTTATGTAAGTGCTTGATTTCCTTTAAGCCAGTTGAATAAAGCTCATTTATAAACTGATTTTTAAAGAAAGACACAACTAGAGATCTCATAGCTTTCTTTTTTCCCCCTACAATGTGAGGCTTGCAGGATCTGTTTCTTGACCAAGGGGTGAACCCAGACCATGGCAGTGAAAGCCTGGAATCCTAACCACTATGCCTCCAGGGAACTTCCTCATAGCTTCATTTTTGAAACTTAGTCATGAATCGGGTATTTCAACACAAAACTTATTATTTCATGAATAACAGTTGGAATGAGTTAAATTTACTCACTTGAGTTTAAAAGGCTTCTTCACCCTATTTCTCTTTTCATTCAGCTTTGTGTGAAAGTGTTAGTTGCTCAGTCATGTCTGACTCTTTGTGACCCCTGGACTGTAGCCTGCCAGACACCTCTGCCCATGGAATTCTCCAGGCAAGAATATTGAGTGGGTAGCCATATCCTTCTCCAGGGGATCTTCCCAACTCAGGGACCGAACCCAGGTCTCCTGCATTATAGGTGGATTCTTTATCATCTGAGCTCCCCAAGGCCTCAGGCAATGTGGGTTGTGTTTGCATTCCAAGAAAATGTTAAGACTTTTAACTTCAAGATTTCTTCTAGGAATACTTTTGTTCTCTTGGGGTCAGAGTTTTGAAAATATATTTTATCAAGCCATTTTTCTCTGAAATCTTAAGAATGCTATAGCCACATGGTGTTAAAAGGAAATCATCTTTCTTTTCATATGAGTGTAGCTGAAAATTTCCCGATTTTGTAAAATACATCCTAGGGGCCTCCAAGATGGAATAGAGATCTAATTTCCCATTTTTTCTTTCAAATGGCTTGTATTACCAGAAATAGACCAGAATGAGGCAACCCAATGTACAGTAGCCTCTGAAAGTCACAGTTCCCTAGCATGAGAATGGAGGATTTCCTACCTACTATTTCAGATGGGGGTGCAGATGAGTTTAGATCTAACAGGGACTTTCACAATTATTTCTCAGGTGGTAATGGATGACCAAGAAGCTCCTTGGCACAGAGGGAAAAGTTAAAATGATGCTCCACTTGGAGATCAGGCCCAGATGACTAAGTCTTATGATTTTTGTTCCTCAAAAGGAAAAGTTCTAATCAAGGCAACCCCGTAGGGAAGAATACTCTAATGTCATCACGTGTGAGGTCCATCACTTAGCAGAGACATCTTACAAACCAGGAACAGAGCTTTGCTTTCTTCAACCCAAAATTGAAAGTGATATGGGCCAGCAATGCCTGGTTAGAAGCAAGCACTCAGGGCTATCCGTGAGACAAAGGTACTCAGGGGGCTGCTGGACAGGCTCTGAGAGCTGCCACTCTCCAGACACCTACCTGGGATGAGAGTCCCTTCGTGGTTGCCAAACCTGTTACTTAACTGAACTTGGGTCGCTCCCTAATGCACAGCAACTACTGACGCTGGGTTGTGGTGAAGGAAAGTACAGCATTTATTGCAGGGTGCCAAGCAATAAGAATGAGAAATTCACACTCAGGAGACCTAAACTCCCTGATGACTTTTAAGGAAAGGTTTTTAAAGGCAATGTTGGGGATGTCAGTTGCAGAGTGCCTTTTCAGCTTGTGCATAATTCTCTGATTGGTTGATGGTGAGGTCAAAGGGTGAAGTTTTAGGAGTCTCATTCATCAACCTTCTGGTTCCAATTGGTCTGGGTTCTGCTGGTGGTCAGCATGCAGTTAACCTCCTTCACCTGGGGGAGATTTTGATATTTGCAGAACAACTCAAGGATATAGCTCAGGATATAATCTATAGACCTTGAGGAGGAAGTAAAGGTCTTGGACTATTTTATGGCTAAACTATTATTATTTTGTTCTGCTTGACTCTTTTCCTTTCTTTCTGTATTTTCTTCTCTGGTGAAATTTGCTCTTTGGAACCTAGAAGGTATAGTAGGCTAAAAATTTTCTACACATAAGAGGTAGGGGGCAGAGGAGATTTCTCCCTGGGAAGGCTTGAGACCTACTCAGTTTCATTAGCACTTAGGTAAAACCCACACTCTTTACTTTAGTCCCCAAAACCTCTGCCCAAGCCCCAGTCACCTCTCTCACCCCATCCATGGCCATTCTTCCTTCTGCCAACTCTCCTTCAGCCACAGTAGTCTCTTTCTCTGCCTCACACTCCCCAAGCTGTTCCAACTCAAGACTTTTGTACTAGCTCTTTCCTTTGCCTAGAATGTACTTCCTCATAATCTTGGCATGGGAACTTCTGTCTTGGTCTACAGATTTAACTTTAATGGTCACTTCTTCATAGATGTTCTTAATTGTTCACATTGCATTTTTCACTATCTGATATTTTTGATCTTTAAAAAAATTGTCTAGTCTCATTTCCCTTTTACTAGAATGTAATCTCCTTGGGAACAGCGATCTGTGTCTCCTATTTGCTGAGTCATTATACCTATAGAAGAGCTTGGCTTATACTGGGGGCTCAATAAGTATTTGTCAGATGCATGGAATTTACTCAAATAATTTTTAAGTTGGTCTTCCTTGATAGGTGGCTGAAACTAACATGTGAGATTTGGGGATGCAATACATAGCTTCCAGGTACTTCCCTGGTGGCTTGGACAGTAAAGAATCTGCCTGTAAAATGGAAGACTTGGGTTGGATCCTTGGGTCGGGAAGATCAAGGGAATGGCAACCCATTCCAGTATTCTTGCCTGGGAAACCCCATGGACAGAGGAGGCTTGCAGGCTATAGTCCATGGGATCTCAAAGAATCAGACACAACTGAGCAACTAACTAACATGCATAGCTTCCAACCTTGATCAGTTGGCTGAAGAGCAATGAGGGAAGGAGGAAAGGTAGCAGAGGAAAGACTGATAGAAGACGGTAACGGACCTGGAAACCAGGAGTATATCTTTATGGAACCATCAACTGATGAAGCTTTGTGACTTTGCCAGGCAGCCCACGCTTGATCATTTTGTAAAGGAGTAGGGATACTCTGCCCTACTCTCCAATACTTCAGGTTGTTATTGCTTCCTTAAATAATTTGTGAGCATTTGTCATAGACTTCATTAGCCTTTGGAACCTCTGCATTAGGAACCTCGTTCATGGATATCTGTATAGTTAGGTGAAATAATACTTAGCATATAATAGGCATTCAATAAGGGGGAGCTAACTGGGGTCCTCGGGGAAGGCAATAGCACCCCACCCCAGTACTCTTGCCTGGAAAATCCAATGGACGGAGTAGCCTGGTGGGCTGCAGTCCATGGGGTCGCTAACAGTCGGACAGACTGAGCGACTTTACTTTCACTTTTCTCTTTCATGCATTGGAGAAGGAAATGGCAACCCACTCCAGTATTCTTGCCTGGCGAATCCCAGGGATGGGGGAGCCTGGTGGGCTGCCGTCTATGGGGTCACACAGAGTCGGACACGACTAAAGTGACTTAGCAGCAGCAGCAACTGGGGTCCTTGAGACGTCAGAGAACTTAGAAGTTTGTGCATTTAATTGACTGACTTGCTCTGTCTGTAAGAAATTATCAAGCCCCAGTATTTATATTTTCCCTTCTTTTTTAAAAATATTTTTTTGATGTGGATCATTTTTAAAGTCTTTATTGAATTTGCCACAATATTGCTTCTGTTCCACGCTGTGATTTTTTGGCCATGAGGCATGTGGCCATCTCCCTGACCAGGGGTTGAATCTAAACTTCCTACACTGGAAGGTGAAGTCCCAACCACAGGATTGCCATGGAAGTCCCTTTATTTTTAACTCACATATGGAGTGCTTCCTGTGTTTAGGTTCTGCACTAGGTGCTTGGGATACATTCATGAGTAAAATGAACAAAGATCTCTGCCTTCACGGAGCCAGTACTATACTGAGGAATCTCACAGTAAATAATAGCATAGTGTATAAGTTAATTACATAGTATATTAGAAGGTAATGGGCCTATGATGAAAATTAATGCAGTGTAAGAGGGATCAATAGTGCCTGGAGGTGAGCTGGCTATTAAATTGAGCAGTCAGTGTTAGGCTCATCAAAAAAGGAAGATTTCATCAAATCCTTAAAGGAGGTGGGGAATTAGACAATGGACATCTGGGGGCATGGAAAGAATTTTAAGCAGAGAAAACAGGTAGATTCTACCTGTGGAATCATGCTTGATGTGTTTGAGAAGCAGAAGGCCAATGTGGCTGGAGTGGAATGAATGAGGAGAAAAGCAGGAGACAGAGTTGAGAGGTAAGAGGGAACAGATGGTGCAGGGCGTTTGTAAGCCATTAGAGTGGCCTTGGCTTTCACTCTGATGGAACAGAGAGCCTGTGGAGAGTTCTGAGCAGAAATGTCTTGTGCTTTGACTTATGTTTCCAAAAGGACCACTGCTGCTGCTATATTGAAAGTAGATAATAGGGAAGACAAAGGCAGGAGCCCAGGGACCAGACTGGAGGTTGTTGTAGTATCCCAAGTGAGAAGTGATATGGATCTGACCAGCGTGGTAGCAGTGAAGATGCCGAGGAGTGATTGAATTCTCAATATACTTTAAAGGGAGAGCTAGGGAATGCTCTGATTCTTCAGTGGTTATGATTGTGTTTTCGCTGCCAGGGCCAGTGTTCAATTCCTGGTTGGAAACTAACACCTTGCAAGCAAAAAAAACAAAAATAAATAAATAAAACATAAAGGTAGAGCTAACCTGATTTTCTTTATTAAAAAAAAAGGCCTTGGCTTTCACTCTGATGGAACAGAGAGCCTGTGGAGAGTTCTGAGCAGAAATGTCTTGTGCTTTGACTTATGTTTCCAAAAGGACCACTGCTGCTGCTATATTGAAAGTAGATAATAGGGAAGACAAAGGCAGGAGCCCAGGGACCAGACTGGAGGTTGTTGTAGTATCCCAAGTGAGAAGTGATATGGATCTGACCAGCGTGGTAGCAGTGAAGATGCCGAGGAGTGATTGAATTCTCAATATACTTTAAAGGGAAAGCTAGGGAATGCTCTGATTCTTCAGTGGTTATGATTGTGTTTTCGCTGCCAGGGCCAGTGTTCAATTCCTGGTTGGAAACTAACACCTTGCAAGCAAAAAAAACAAAAATAAATAAATAAAACATAAAGGTAGAGCTAACCTGATTTTCTTTATTAAAAAAAATTTTTTTTTTCCTTTCTTTCTTTCGCTGTGTCACATGGCATGTGGGATTTTAGTTCCCTGAGCAGGGATGGAACCCATGCCTCCTGCAGTGGAAGCACAGAGTCTTAGCCACTGGCCTGCCAGAGAAGTCTGGATTGGAGGTAGGGTTGAAAGAAAAGGAGGAATCGAGATTTTGGCTTGAACAACTAGAAGGACAAAGTTGCCATTAACAAAGATGGGAATAACAGGCTTTTGGGGGGAATTCAACAGCAAAAAGTACTGAACTATATATACATATACATACATACATATAGTTTTTGTATATACACAACAACTTGGGTGAATTACCAAGGCATTTTGTTGAATGGAAAAAAACCAGTCCAAAATTTACATAGTGTATGATTTGTATGAACCTCTGGAAAAGTCAAAACTATGTGAAAGACAAGCAAATCAGAGGTTAGAGTTGAAGAAGCAGTGTAAGGGAATTCGGTTGTGATTAACTGTTCTATAGGATGGGATATAAACTGACCACCGACCGTCCCGGCAAATAGCTTTGTGAGATATAAAAAAAGGAGAGAACTATGCCCTCTATTCGGAGAAGGCAATGGCACCCCACTCCAGTACTCTTGCCTGGAAAATCCCATGGACGGAGGAGCCTGGTAGGCTGCAGTCCATGGGGTCGCTGAGAGTCGGACACGACTGAGCGACTTCACTTTCACTTTTCTCTTTCATGCATTGGAGAAGGAAATGGCAACCCACTCCAGTGTTCTTGCCTGGAGAATCCCAGGGATGGGGGAGCCTGGTGGGCTGCCGTCTATGGGGTCGCACAGAGTTGGACATGACTGAAACGACTTAGCAGCAGCAGCAGCAGCATGCCCCCTATTCTGGGTAGAGCTGTCGGAGACAGCAAGATAGTATAAAATAAATTGTTATGTGGAATACATAATAGATAAGAGCTGAACAGCCTCTCAGAGTTCTCCAAGCCCAGATGGGTCCAGAAAAAACAGAATGTTTTCAGTGTGCTCAAGAGTGCCCTAAAGTAGACTGGTTAGAATGCTTTTTTATGGAAGTGATAAAAAAAGAAAAAATCCAATTCAAAGTGACTTAAACAATAAATGGATTTTGTTGGCTCAGTAATAAAGCTCCGGGACAGGGTCAATTGATCAGGCTCTGCCTCCCCTTCCATTCTCTTACGGGTCTTGGCTCTGTTCTCAGGCTGACTTCCCTCCTAACAGCAAAATGCTTGTATCAGTCCCAGGCTTTACATATCTGTCTGTCCAGAAGGAGAACTTCTCTTTTCTCAACTATGGGAAAATAATCCTGGAGTTTCAATTGGACCAGCTTCAATGAAGTACTTATCCCTAAAAGAACAGCTATGGAGAAATCCCCCACAGTGGACCAGTGGTTAGAACTTGGAGCTTTCACTGTCAAAGGCCTGGGTTCAATTGGTTTGGGGAACTAAGATCCCACAAGCTGTGGGACACAGGCAAGGAAACAAAAATAATCACTGAGGATAACAACCGCCATCAAAGCAAGAAGGATGGGATCACGGTTGAGCCAGTCAGAATCAGCCAGCAGAGATGGTTGGGAGGAGTGGTGGCTTGTGTCAGTCCCGTCCCACTCACCTGGCTGCTGCGTAATGGAGAGAGAGCACGTGGATCCTAGAGCAGCAACCAACAATGCCCGCCCCCCCCCCCCCCCCATGGAGATGAAGCGAGCTTTCCTCCTAAAAGGGCTTTATGGGCAGGAGTAAGGGCCTGCTCAGTAGCAACTGATAGGCAGGAGGTTAGCTGAGAGCAAGGGGAGATAGCCCCTTCAGCTAAACAGTACAATAGCTACCTAATCCCACCAAGCAATTTATTAGCCTTGCTCCTAATAGACCCCCACTAGTACTCCAAAAATGGTCAGGAAGACAGAAACCTCCCCTCACCCCACCACTGACTGTTGGGACTTGCCCTACTCTAGCGTTTTGTATTGGAGTATAGTGGGTTAACAATGCTGTGATAGTTTCAGGTGAAGAGCAAGAGACTCAGCCAGACATATACATGTATCCATTGTCTGTGGTGTTGGAGAAGACTCTTGAGAGTCCCTTGGACTGCAAGGAGATCCAACCAGTCCATTCTAAAGGAGCTCAGAACTGGGTGTTCATTGGAAGGACTGATGTTGAAGCTGAAACTCCAATACTTTGGCCACCTGATATGAAGAGCTGACTCATTTGAAAAGACCCTGATGCTGGGAAAGATTGAGGGCAGGAGGAGAAGGGGATGACAGAGGATGAGATGGTTGGATGGCATCTGAACTGAACTAATTCTCCCCTAAACTCCCCTCCCATGCAGGCTGCCACATAACATTGAGGAGCGTCCCTGTGCTATACAGTAGGTCCTTGTTGGTGATCCATTATCCTGTACTCAAAATATCCTGTACTGAAGTAACCTTTGGTGACCATTGGACTCATTAACTGCTCATAAATATTCCATGAACACATAAATCTAATTATCAGTTCAGTTCAATTCAGTCGCTCAGTCCTGTCCGACTCGGTGATCCCATGAACTGCTGAACACCAGGCCTCCCTGTCCATAATCAACTCCCAGAGTTTACCCAAACTCATGTCCACTGAGTCAGTGATGCCATCCAACCATCTCATTTTTTGTCATCCCCTTCTCCTCCTGCCCTCAATCTTTCCTAGCATCAGGGGCTTTTCAAATGAGTTAGCTCTTTGCATCAGGTGGCCAAAATATTGGAGTTTCAGCTTCAACATCAGTCCTTCCGATGAACACCCAGGACTGATCTCCTTTAGGAACCCTGATGCTGGGAAATATTGAGGGCAGGAGGAGAAGGGGATGACAGAGGATGAGATGGTTGGATGGCACCACCTCAATGGACATGGGTTTGAGTGGACTCCGGGAGTTGGTGATGCACAGGGAGGCCTGGCATGCTGCGGTTCATGGGGTCACAAAGTGTTGGACAAAACTGAGTGACTGAACTGAACTGAACTAAAGGTCATCTTGGCTGCTATCAAATTTTAGTGATCATGAATAAAGCTATTTTAAATATTCATGTGCAGATTTTTGTGTGGACCTAAATAATATATTTTTAAATAAACGGATGAGAAAGGAGGGCTTTCTAGGAATGATAGAAGCCATAAAGAAAACAATTGTTAAAATTTCCAGACAGAGCAAAAAACTTAACATAGTGAGCTTAAGAGATAAACACCAGGGGGTAGTATTTGCAAGACATTTGACACCACTTGACAGTTCTTTTACTGAGCATGTTGTGAATCTAAATGTGTGACACAAACCTCAAACTTCTCTATTTTGTTTTATTGCTTGCATGCCTATGGCAGAGGAAAGGACTGTCAGTGATTTCCTGTGGATCTGTCCAAGAAACCCTATGAGTATTAAGACCTGTTAGGAATGACTAGATTTCAAGTTACATCTCACAGTAGGGAAACACTTTATTAAATAAGACAACCATAATTCCACAGACTTAGAGAGATGAACGGTTATTTTCACGGGACAGAACTACAGTTTTCAAGGACTGAATATCTCATAAACTCTTTCGTAGGAATAATACTTGTTGCTTTACCCTGCACCTGTAGGGGCAGGAAGGAACTTTCTTCCTCCTTTATTGCTGATATTTCTTTCACCAGCAATTAGAAGCACCTGTGGTTTAAAGGGCTTCCCTGGTGGCTCAGTGGGTAAAGAATCGGCCTGCAGTGCAGGAGACCCAGGTTCAATCCCTGGGTTGGGAAGATCCCCTGGAGAAGAGAATGGCAACCCACTCCAGTATTCTTGCCTGGAGAATTCCATGGACAGAGGGTTGTGGTGGGTTATAGTCCATGGGGTCACAAAGAGCTGGACACGACTGAACGACTAACACATGGTTTGAAGAGCCATCACTAGAATTCCAGGTGCTAATGCAGGAGGAAAAAGAGGAGTCCCGAATAGCCATAAAACTCTAAAGAAAGAAGAAAGGGGCAGAGAAGGAGTGTTAATGGTTGTTACGTAGGATAGATAATCTTTTGCTTTCTTGAGTCATAAACAAAGGCTTTTCTTGAATCAATGAGAAAAACACATACAATTTAACAGAAAATAACAGCTAAGCATATAAAGAGGCGGTCTAGAGGAAAAAGCGTACAATTGTCCCCAATGGAAGGCCATCCCATCTCACCCTTTGCTGTAGCTGAGAAAATGTCTGAAGACAGAACCAAGATGATTTTTAAAAAAATGATTAATTTGCCTTTTCTCTAATGCACAGAAAGTAGCTAGTCAGGACCCGTAGTCTTTATGGTATGGGGGCACCAGTAGCCTAAGACAGGTGAAAAGACCGGGTTACCTTAACCATTAAAACTCACAAGGCAGATGTAGATTTGATTCCTTTGAGCAATGTCCCAAGTATTTGCAAAATATTTGCTGAGATGACTGAACAAGTGGACTTCAGGCATAAAAATATTCATGATAAACCAGTTAAGAGTTAGATGTGTAGCAAAAGAAGTTTGTTTTAGAAGAGCTGATCTTTAACCCTCTTCTCCTCATGCCACCCCCGCTCTGGGCAAAAATGAGATATCAGAGGCTTTTAGCTAGCAAAGAGAAAATAATGTCTTCTGTATGTTAAAAGCAAGCTTTTCTGTCCTCTACAGTAGGAGGGCATGTATCCACCACATTCAGTGTAATAGTATTATTTGGAAAGTTAAAATTACAGTATTAATATGGATGAATAGTTTGTAAGTTAAGTGTGGCTTTCACTGTAAATGTGAAATGTGGGTGTTAATCTGCATTATGGCTGAGCAAATAAAGAATCCACTTGCAGTGCAGGAAACACAGGAGATGCAGGTTTGATTCCTGGGTCAGAAAGTTCCCCTGGAGGAGGAAATGGCAAGACACTCCAGTATTCTTGCTTGGAAAATTCCATGGCTGGAGGAGCCTGACTGGCTACAGCCCATGAGGTCACAAAGAGTGGGACACGACTGAAATGATTTAGCACACTTCTCCAAACTAAGCAAAAGAACCAAGAGTTACCTGTATCTCTATGTCCCATTTAGCGTTGCTTTCCCAGAGTTAATCTGAACCCAGATGGGCTAATAATGCCCCCTTCACCTTAAGGTCTCCAGAGAGGTGCTTCAGCCCTAGGGCCCCTAGCAGGGCCTTTGCCTGGAAGCAGAGGGAGCAGGAGGCTGCCAGAGCATCCCCTTAAGTACTTGTCACTTTGCCTAAATCATACTGTGGGTGGGGACAAATGTGTCCCTGGCTTCCATGGAAATGCAAGTCCACCCAGATGAAGAAATCTACCAAACTTTGCTTCCCCCTGAATCTGCCCACCAGTGCAGGAGCTTCAGGAGGCATGGGTTCGATCTCAGATAGCTTTCATACGTGAGTAGTAAAAAAGCCTACACAGAAGATGATCGAACTCCAACTTTCATGGTAAGTTGCATGAGCACACACCTTGCTTCCCAGGTGGTGCTAGTGGGAAAGAGACTGCCTGACAATGCAGGAGACATAAGACACGTGGGTTCGATCCCTGGGTTGGGAAGATCCCCTGGAGGAGGGCATGGCAAATTGAGGTGTTCTTTCTTATTTCTTTTTGTGTGCTCAGCCGCTCAGTCATGTACAACTTTTTACGACCTGTTCTTTCTTTCCTTATTGTTAATAAACTTTCTGGCAATAGATAAAACCTTAGATTCCTCTTTGCTTCCTATCTATACTATCCCCCATGCCTTGGTATTATTTACGTTACAGAACTTAGATACAAGTTCTATATTTATAGAGTTCTACATCTATCTCCCTTCTGTGGGGACAGAGGGGCTGTTGGCAATTATTAAAATTAAGGTTTTACTACCTCAGCACAGTGAGAACTAGGAGTAAAAATTAAACGAACTTATGGTTGTTTGGGGAAGAATGAGGGGAAGGGATAGTTAGGGAGTTTGGGATGGGCATGTACACACTATTTTAAAATGATAACCAGCAAGGACCTACTGTATAGCACAGGAAACTGCTCAATGTTATGTGGCAGCCTGGATGGGAGGGGAGTTTGGGGGAGAAGGGATACATGTATATGTCTGGCTGAGTCCCCTTGCTGTTCACCTAAAACTGTCACAGCATTGTTAACCTGCTATACTCCAATACAAAATAAAAAAGTTAAAAAATATATATATAGAAGGTAAGGTTCCCGGAATTCCCTGCCAGAAACCTTACTTTTACTTTCCACTCTTTTTTTTTTTTTTGGCCATGCCACACGTTTACAGGATCTTAGTTCCCCGAACAGGGATTGAACCCTGGCCCTAGCAGTGAAAGCACCAAATCCTAACCAGGGTTCTTTTTTGCTCCTGCTACTGCTAAGTCACTTCAGTCATGTCCAACTCTGTGTGACCCCATAGACAGCAGCCTACCAGGCTCCCTCATCCCTGGGATTCTCCAGGCAAGAACACTGGAGTGGGTTGCCATTTCCTTCTCCAATGCATGAAAGTGAAAAGTGAAAGGGAAGTCGCTCAGTAGTGTCCAACTCTTTGCGATCCCATGGACCGCAGCCTACCAGGCTCCTCTGTCTGTGGGATTTCCCAGGCAACAGTACTGGAATGGGGTGCCATGGTGTCCCCCAAAAGACCTCAATTGAGGAGCCTTTTGGGGGCAGATGGAATTTCATGACATCTCACCCCAAAGGTTATGATTTTCAATGCCCGTACCTTTGACATTCTTCCTCTGATGACTCAGCAGATTAAAAATCTGCCTGGAATGCGGAGACAAAGGAGACCCGGGTTCGATCCCTGGGTCAGGAAGATCCCCTGGAGAAGGAAATGGCAGCCCGCTCCAGTATTTTGCCTGAAGAATGGCCAGAGGAGCCTGGCGGTTTATAGGCCATGGGGCTGCAAAGAAGCCGACATGACTGAGCAACTAAGAACGCACCTTTGACTGCTTTTATTCTCATTTCCTGAACTGAGCTTTGTGACGTACAATTAAGTCCCAGACAAAACGGGTACCACTCATGGGGGTGAGGAGCCATTCATGAGTAAGGTCATTACCATTTTAGGAAAAATCAAAGGCCAAATTTTGAGCATAACTACAGATGTGAATATAAAGTTTTGTTCTGCTATATAGGTTTTGTGGTTCCAGAGACAATCATATGCAGAGTTAGCAAAATTCCAAGCCGTGACTTGCCATTTTCTGTAGTCTAGTTTAAGCGGGGTTTCTTTTAAAAATTGGAAGATAAGCAAGCAAAACAAAGTAGCCTTCTATGTCCTGGCATTTTCTCTTTCAGTTATAAAGTACATGTGTTGAAAGAAGGTAGGGAATATGTAACATATATCTAAGAGCTAGAAAGATTGATAGGGAAAGCTGTGATGTTTTTATTCCTTTGGAGTGAGCAATGAGTTTATACACTGTAGGAAAAGAAGTGACCTAAAGCAAAATGGGTTTATTTCTTTTTCAAATATTTATTTATCCATTTGGTTGCACCAGGTCTTCAATGAGGCATGTGGAATCTTTAATTGCGACAGGTGGGATATTTTAGTTGTGGAATGTGGGATCTAATTCCCTAATCAGGGATTGAACCCAGGCCCCCTGCATTGGGTGTGTGGAATCTTAGCCACTCAAGGACATTCCAGGTCTATTTCTTATAGGAAGAAAAAGCTCTGTTTCTGACAGGTGTGTGTGTGTGTGTGTGTGTGTGTGTGGTGTGTATGAGCATCAAGGACATTCCAGGTTTATTTCTTATAGGAAGAAAAAGCCCTGTTTCTGACAGGTGTGTGTGTGTGTGTGTGTGTGTGTGGTGTGTATGAGCTCAGATGGAAGTGGATGGTGAGTACATGGAGAAATGTAAGAAGGGAAATATAGTTTATTAGCTGTCATGGTCCACTGCCAGATGCTGGCCAGAGCTTCATATTATCTCATTTATTCTGTCAACTACTCCGCGAAGTGGGTGTTTCTCTCCATTCCCATTTTATATGTGAGGAAACAGCCTCAGAGAGATGCGTCCAAAGTACACGTCTCCCATGTACTTTGGTCACGGGACAAGATTCAAAACAAGATTGCACGTCTCCAAAAGTCAGTCTCCTTGTATCATCTCTGCATACTGCCTCTTTAAACATCCACATTTTCAGGAGTCAAATGTAAGGAAGTTGTGAGAATTGGACTGTGAAGAAGGCTGAGCACCGAAGAATTGATGCTTTTGAACTGTGGTGTTGGAGAAGACTCTTGAGAGTCCCTTGGACTGCAAGGAGATCCAACCAGTCCATTCTGAAGGAGATCAGCCCTGGGATTTCTTTGGAAGGAATGATGCTAAAGCTGAAATTCCAGTACTTTGGCCACCTCATGCAAAGAGCTGACTCATTGGAAAAGATTTTGAGGCTGGGAGGGATTGGGGGCAGGAGAAGAACGGGACGACCGAGGATGAGATGGCTGGATGGCATCACGGACTCGATGGACGTGAGTCTGAGTGAATTCCGGGAGTTGGTGATGGACAGGGAGACCTGGCGTGCTGCGATTCATGGGGTCGCAAAGAGTCGGACATGACTGAACGACTGAGCTGAACTGAACTGAACTGATCCCAAAAGAATTTAGAAAACTAAAGAGTGTATTTGAAAGCTGGTAAGAGACTAGATCTTAAAAGTTAACATCACAAGAAAAAAATGTTTTGTAACTATGTGTGGTGACAGATGATAACTAGACTTACTGTGGTGATCGTTTCACAATATAAACGAATATCTAATCATTATGTCATACATTTTATTAAGAAGAAATAACAGGCCCCAGATACAGTCACTGCTTTAAGGCCCTGTGTCAGCAAAACAAACTTAATACCTAAACTAATTACAGTGACAGCCTCTCCCAGGAAAATAACCTTTAACCAGTCAATATGCAATTATCTAGTCATCACTAATGAGATATTCCACCCATCCCTAAAGGGCCTCTTCTCTTATCTTTAGGAGAACTGTGCCTAAAACAACGCTAATTATTTTGCTTTATAAAATATGCCAGCAAATTTGGAAAACTCAGCAGTGGCCACAGGACTGGAAAAGATCAGTTTTCATTCCAATTCCAAAGAAAGTCAATGCAAAAGAATGCTCAAACTACTGCACAATTGCACTCATCTCACACGCTAGTAAAGTAATGTTCAAAATTCTTCAAGCCAGGCTACAGTAATACGTGAACCGTGAACTCCCTGATGTTCAAGCTGGTTTTAGAACAGGCAGAGGAACCAGAGATCAAATTGCCAACATCCGCTGGATCATGGAAAAAGCAAGAGAGTTCCAGAAAAACATCTATTTCTGCCTTATTGATTATGCCAAAGCCTTTGACTGTGTGGATCACAATAAATTGTGGAAAATTCTCAAAGAGATGGGAATACCAGACCACCTAACCTGCCTCTTGAGAAATCTGTATGCAGGTCAGGAAGCAACAGTTAGAACTG
>SJYX01007885.1:96495-151529 GCA_006410675.1 Oreotragus oreotragus | reverse complement strand
CCCTCTTCCTCTGGTGTCTCTGCCTCTGAGGTCATTTGAGTCAATCTCCAAGGATGGCTTGGTGAGGAAACCCACACGTTGTTCTTTGCCTACCCTGGGGGACTGGTCCTTCTCTGTCTCTGGCAGATAGGATTGGTGGCCAGGATTTTTCATTCGTCCACTGATCTTGTGTTTTTGTGACGAGACTAGAAGCCAGAGAAAGAGGCTGCCTGGAGAGGAAGGAAGACTGCAGCAAGATTGTCTGAGAACTTGCAGAACTCTGCAGCATCTAGCAGGTAACAGGGTTTGTTTCTCTCTCTCTCTCTCTCTTTCCCCCTCCCTCCCTCTCAACGTGGTTCTCCCAGTAACAGTCTGGGTCAGCCTGTTCACTTGATCTTTCAAAGCCTCAGTTTAATTATTTCAAAACTATTAGGGTCAGGAATTACGTAGCCTAAATACCCAAAATTTACTGCAAGAGAAAATATTACTGGTACTATACTTTTCAGAAATGATTGTATCAATCCATTGGACTAGTGTAATAGTGGCAAGAATGCTGGAGTGGGTTGCCATTTCCTCCTGTAGGGGATCTCCCCAACCCAGGGATCAAACTTGTGTCTCCTGTATTTCTTATGTTGCAGGCAGATTCTTTACCCACTGAGCCATAGAGAAGTCCATACTTTTCAGAACCTAAAATATGGAAGATAGTGAGCTCAGACAGTAGGCCTCTGGTGACACTAGCTTGCTTATTTCTTGTGTTTGTGCAAAATAATTTTCACATATGCACCTAGTGGCTGCTGCATGCATGTCTGTGTTAGTTACTCAGTCATGTCTGGCTTTTTGTGACACCATGGACTGTAGCCCACCAGGCTCCTCTGTCCATGGGATTCTCCAGGCAAGGATACTGGAGTGGGTGGTGATTCCCTTCTCCAAGGGATCTTCCCCACCCAGGGATCAAACCTTGGTCTCCTGCACTGGAGTCAGACTCTTTACTGTTTGAGCTACCAGGACCTATAGAATTTTCTGCACATTGCTGAGAGGAGGGTCTGACCTGCTCCCTGAAGTCATAGGATGTCCTTTGAAAAGTGGGCTGAAAAATTGCCTTGCGATTTTCATCTGACTTGATGTCTGTTGCTTCTCTCTCTCTCTATTTTTTTTTGGATGTAAATAATTTTTTATTGGAGTATAGTTGATTTACAATATTGTGTTAGTTTCTGCTGTACAGCAAAATTAATCAGTTGTACATATACATATATCCACTTTTTAAGATTCTTTTCCCATATAGTTCATTACAGAGTATTGAGTTGAGTTCCGTGTGCTATATACATTAGGTCCTCATTTGCTATCTATTATATATATATTAGTGTATATATGTCAATCCAGTCTCCCAATTTTGTTCCTCCCCCAACACCACCATCCATCTCCAGAGTTTTCCCACTGGTAACCACATAAATTCAGATTTTTAGAGGTGAAATCCCTTATCTTTAAAATGTTGGTGGCTTTTATTTATTTACTTTTTAATTTTTTTTTACTTTATATTGGGGTATAGACAATTAACAAAAAATGTTGTGACAGTTTCAGGTGAACAGTGTAGGGACCCAGTCATACAGTCACATGTATCCACTCTCCCCCAAACTCCCCTCCCATCCAGGCTACCACACAACACTGAACAGAGTTCCAGGGACTCTATTGTAGATCCTTGTCGGCTATCCATTTAAAACCTAGCAGTGGGTACCTGTCCATCACAAACTCCCCAACTATCTGTTGCTTGTTTCTGTTGCAAGCACTGCTTAACTGAAAGGAAAATTTCTATTTTCAAGAGGGGAGGAATTTTTAGGGACAGAATTCAAGATGATCTGCTCAGGTAAAGCATGTGCTTTGTTTCTGAGAAAGAAATACAATTTGCTGCTTAAAAAATGATTTATCTCCCTCATTAACCAGAATGGGGTCATGAGGGTGTTATTCTGGAGGATTATCCTGCTTGGCTCCCTGTGACAGTAACAGTGTCTCAGCATGCTACCTTGTCTGTGATTCCGAATCAGTGTGTCACCCTTTCCAACACTCTCCTATGGGGCCAGTAGGGGGAGATTCTGAATGCTTTTGGCAAAGAGTAAGATAATCTGCCCAGGTTTTGGTCCATTTCAGGCCAGTTTCAGTATTTTCCTGAAACTGAATCAGTTTCACAATTTTCACAAGGGTGCCTCTATCTTTGCCATCCCCATGTGCTCCTTTCAGCTCTGCCCAGTGGAGACGTGGTGGCAAGTGGGGTTATCCAAGCATGGTAGAAGGAATCACCTTCTTTCCCAGTCTCTGGAAGGAGCTGTTCTCTAAACTGGTCCAGCTGTCTTCCAAGTATAGGAAAAGAAGTGTTTGCTGCTGCTGCTGCTGCTGCTAGGTCACTTCAGTCGTGTCTGACTCTGTGCGACCCCATACACGGGCAGCCCACCAGGCTCCCCTGCCCCTGGGATTCTCCAGGCAAGAACACTGGAGTGGGTTGCCATTTCCTTCTCCAATACATGAATGTGAAAGTGAAGTCGCTCAGTTGTGTAGCACTTAAATGATTGAATGAAGGGATGATGGCTTTATTTTTTATTTTTTTAATTTTTATTTTTACTTTATTTTACTTTACAGTACTGTATTGGTTTGGCATACATTGACATGAATCCGCCATGGGTGTACATGAACTCCCAAACATGAACCCCCCTCCCACCTCCCACCCCACATCATCCCTCTGGATCATCCGCATGCACCAGCCCCAAGCATCCTGCATCCTGCATCGAACATAGACTGGCGATTCATTTCTTACGTGATAGTATACATATTTCAATGCTATTCTCCCAAATCATCTCACTCTCTCCCTCTCCCTCAGAGTCCAAAAGTCTGCTCTACACATCTGTGTCTCTTTTGCTGTCTTGCATACAGGGTCCTCATTACCATCTTTCTAAATTCCTAATAAGATGGATGAAACTGGAACTGATTATACAGAGTGAAGTAAGCCAGAAAGAAAAACACCAATACAGTATACTAACACATATATATAGATGATGGCTTTAAAACGAGGGAGCTGGGCTGTTGGCAGGAGGAAGCATGATGATAGTCATGTTGGGAGGGGACTGATGGGCACAGGGGTCTTCAGGGGACAGAGCACGGGAGAGGTGCACCTGGGACGTGTTGGCAGCCTTCTCACCAGAGGTGTAGCCATTTGCACTAAACTAGAGAGAAGAAACAAATCTTCAAAAAATAGTTGAGAAAGATGGTTCTTGAGAAGGCCCCCCCCACACACACTTTTTAAAAACTTCTCTTTCTGCTCTGGCTCGGCTCAAAGAGAGCAGCAATTTAAGCCTCTCATTCTTGGAAGAGATGGCTGGCTACCATTTGCTTGGTCACATATATCACGTGAGTAGCTCTGCTTCACCTGTTCCCAAGGGACTTAGGGGCAGCCCGAGGGGACCAGTCTCTTCCAGCACACAGGGCAGGTGGCATTCTCTGGTCTTGCCTGCATTCTAAATTGGCCAGGAGACACAATGAAGGAGTTGCCATCTCTCTCTGATATCCCTTCAACACCAGTCCTGGGTGCAGGCAGATTCATGTCATTGCTGTATTACCTACCCCCTGAAGCCTCAGTTTCCTTATATTTAAAAGATGTGGACAGTATCATTTGACTTCTCTGTGAGTCCAGGTGTATCATCTCGAGCCTCCTCCCCTCCAGTTCCCCTTTCTGCAGCTCTTTTAACATCACCTTCTCTGCCCCTCATCACTCTAGTCACTTACCTGGTACCTGCGTGGTACCCTCAGCTGCTTGGGAGCCCCTCCTCAGTGGTCCTCTCTGGAGACCACCATTCAAGATGACCCAAGGGCAATATGTGAGAAAATAGAGCATCTTGGTTTCAAGATCATCAGCACAGAAAACAAGCTGACACCTAAAAAACCCCCCAGTTCTCCCATTTGTCACCCCTATGCAATATGTTTAAAAATCCTCCTTGAAAAGATCCAGCCAAAAATGAGAATTATTTTCAGATTTGTTCCTTTTCCAAGTTTCAACAGAGAATTAGCTGAATTGATGTATCAGTTTTCTCTAGAAAAACAGAACCAATAGGATATATGTATGAAGAAATTTATTTGAAGGAATTGGCTCACACGATTATGGGGGATGGTAGGTCTGAAATTTGTAGGGCAGACTGGCAGGCTGGAAACTCAGGCAGGAGGTGACAATGAAGTCTTGAGGCAGAATTGTCTTTTGGCTTGAAAAATCCAATACCATTAGAATGAATTATAAAATATTATCAGGAAATTGAATTTATTTGAAGGAATTGGCTCACACGATTATGGGGGATGGTAGGTCTGAAATTTGTAGGGCAGACTGGCAGGCTGGAAACTCAGGCAGGAGGTGACAATGAAGTCTTGAGGCAGAATTGTCTTTTGGCTTGAAAAATCCAATACCATTAGAATGAATTATAAAATATTATCAGGAAATTGACAGAAGCTGAATGTTGACTTTCAAATGAAAATAATTTATTAAATTATTTTTCTTTCAAAGGCAATCACTGTAGCCAATTTCACAGATGGTTAGATAATATTCTATATGGTGTGATCCCACATGGTGGAGGAAATTCACTTATTCCAAAACTTTTTTTTTTTTTGGTTCATCTGTCCTAGATGCTGAAATTCCACAATTAGAGATTCATTCTTTAGCATTAACTTTTTGAGCTTTAGAAAATACTCTAAAAGCTTGCACACAGCAAGGTCCTGATGTAGTTTTGGAAAGGGTTGTGAAGAACTTTCCCAGTAATGAAGCTTGAGTAGTCATCCTTGGGTGGGGCCTCAGTGGACCCCTTCACTGAGCACAAGAAGTAGGAGGTGGGAAGAAAGAGAAAGATCAAGAAAAAGGCATATGGGGGAAGGCGAAAGAAGGAGAGTGGGCAGGAGAGAGATGGCTCTGAGGTAGTTACTGGTCTAGGACTGTTTGAGCTGAGAACATAGAAGCGTAGATCTTTGGTACCATAACAACTGGTCTGAACTTAACAAATCAGGTGTCCCTCTGTTTACCAGATGTATGGTCCACCCTTCTGCCCACCTGGACTCATGACCATCTTCTACTTCTGCCATGACCAACTCATCCCAGTTTGCCTGGGACACTCCCAGTTTCAACACTGAAGCTCCTTTGATCAGGGGATCCTCTCTGTCCAGGGCAAACTGGGATGATTGGTGATCCTCTACACCACCATCACCATGGAAGAACTTCTTTTGTGAATTTACCAAAGGGAGAAACTTTGCCAGGCAATCTTGAGTTTGGAACTCAGGACAGGACTGAGACCCTCAAGGGAGAGAGCCAGGATGCCAGAAAATGACCAGGATGCCAGGAAATGGTCTTCTGGGTAGACAGCACATTTTTCAGTGCATCTTGTCAGTAACTAAATACCGGCAGCGGGAAACCACGTGTCAGTGTCCTCATGTTGGGACTGCCTATATACTCTTCACTAGGAGCCTCAGTCTAGTGCCAAGAGTGGCTGAGGGTCAGCAGAGTTTGGTTTTAGTTTCAGCTCATCCGTTAGATTATGTTGACCTTCAGTAGTTATTTCTTCCCCGCTTCAATCTCCTTGTCTATAAAATGTGGTGTTCTGTGCTGGATGTCACATCCAACTTGTCTGAACAATCCTTGCCTGTTCTCTCCCTAGAACAAAATGGAAGGGCTTCGGCAGGGTGGAGGAGACAGCTGCACCACAGGTAAGGTCTGGAGGAGCCCTTCATGACACTGGGGGCCCATGAGCTCAGCAGTGGGGCAGGCAACTTCCCACCTGCCACACAAGGTACAAGACTAGAGTCACCTGAAGACAAAGAAAATGCATTTCCCCAGGAAATGGAACTTACTAGGCTATTTGCTGTCATACACTCCTTACTGAGTATACGTTTTTTTCATAAAAAACCCAGCCATGTGATAAAATGGAGACCAGGCTGGGATAGGAAGAGTTGAAAGTATGGGACAAATATTTAATTCAGTGGTTTTAGGAAGCTCGGAGCATCAGAAAGACTTCTGGGTGGGAACTGAATAGGGAGAAGGTTCTGGAAAGGGTGGAAAAGTCCAGCATTCTGGAAGGATCAATCCTAGAGACTTTGGCCATCCTGGGTGATTTATTCTACCAGCCCTGTGTGAGCTCCCTTTTTCTCTATGTAAGAATATTTACTCTGAGCCCAGGCCCATGGTGAGAATTGAGGATGTGACAGCCAAACTGATCCAGATGTGCTAGTCCTTTGAGATCTTTTCCTTTTTTTCTTTTGTTCTCTTCTTCCTCAAGAGGCATGTATTACTCTTTTTGTCAGTTAAAACTGCTAAAACAAATAGCAGAGACTGGGTGGTAATCAAGAAATATTTATTTCTGACTGTTCTGGAGCTTGGGAAGTTCAAGGTCAAGGTGTGGGGGATTTGGTGTCTGGGGAGAAGCCACTTCCTGGTTGCTGTGTCCACATCTGATGGAGAGAGAGTACTCTCTTTCTTTTCTTTGTTGTTGTTCAGTCACTAAGTGGTGTCTGACTTTTTGCGACCCTAAGGACTGCAACATGCCTGACCTGGACTAGGGTTCCCTGTTCTTCACCATCTCCCAGAGTTTGCTCAAACTCACATCCATTGAGTCAGTGATGCCATTCAACCATCTCATCCTCTGTTGCTCCCTTCTCCTCCTGCCCTCAGTGTTTCCCAGCATCAGGGCCTTTTCCAACGAGTTGGGTCTTTTCCAAAGAGTTGGTTCTTTGCATCAAGTGGCCAAAATGTTGGAGCCTCAGTTTCAGCATCAGTCCTTCTAATGAATATAGTCCTTTCTTTCTTAGAAGGACACTAATTCCATCATGGAGTTCCATCCTCATGCCCTCATCTAGACCTCATCACCTCCCAAAGACCTGACCACCAGTGACCATCACGTTGAGGATCAGTGCTTCACATATGAATTTTTTTGGCGGGGACACATTCAGTCCATAGAGATTGCACATTAACTTTTCATGTGCTCTGACAGGTGGAGGAGGAGAGAGCTTAAATCCAGGATCACCTGCATTGAGGATCATCCTGGTAGGGAAAACAGGCAGTGGGAGAAGTGCCACCGGGAACAGCATCCTCTGCCAGTCCGTGTTTGAGTCCAAGCTGGGGGCCCAGTCAGTGACCAGGAAGTGTCAGAGGGCAACAGGCACGTGGAATGGGAGGAGCATCCTGGTGGTGGACACGCCCCCCATCTTTGAGGCCGAGGCCCAGGATCAAGAGGTGTATGAGAATATCGGAGCTTGTTACCTGCTGTCAGTGCCAGGGCCCCACGTGCTGCTGCTGGTGACCCAGCTGGGGCGCTTCACCGAGCAGGACGTGGTGGCCGTGACCAGGGTGAAGGAGGTCTTTGGGGCAGGAGCCGAGAGATACATGGTCATCCTGTTCACCCACAAGGAAGACTTAGAGGGTGGATCCTTGGATGAGTATGTGGCAAACACAGACAACCTCAGGCTGAGGAGCCTGGTCCGGAAGTGCGGGCGGAGATACTGCGCCTTCAACAACCGGGCCTCGGGAGACGAGCAGAGAGAGCAGCTGACCAAGCTGATGGCCGTGATCGAGAGGCTGGAGCAGGAGCACCAGGGCGTCTTCCTCACCAATGAGCTCTTCTTTGATGCACAGATGCTCCAGCAGATGGAGGGTGGCACCCATAGCGAAGGTCAGAGGCGCTACCTGGACAAGGTACGGCTGCAGGTTGCAAAGCAGAAGCAAGGCCTGAAAGAGGCCAAGAGAAACTGGGCCTTCAAGACAGTCTTTCGACTCAGAGCCTGGATTGTTGTGAATTATGAGCTTTGTGTTTGTCTTGTTTGGTGCAGTTTACTTTTTCTTCTTATTCTACTGATCATCCTGTACCATCTTTAATTCTGTGTGATATCTGTGTGGCAGAGCCATTTCTCAAATATCACCTCATGGATTCATTGTTTAATTCAGAAATAAAGTCTCCCGGTCTGCAGAGGACATGGTATGTTGTCTCTGCAGGTCCCATGACCCTCTTTCCTTGTAGATTTCTGGCTTGGTTCATGCCTCCACTACTTCCTTGGTGAAGTCATGTGCTTCAGAGCAAGACAGCAACTGAGTTTCAGGGATGCCTGGCTGGTGTGTGCACCATCCCATTTTCTTTGCAGTGACCAGCTCAGGCATGGGCCTGAGACCAAAGTCGAGCCAATGGGAAGTGAGTAAAAGTCTGCAGAGGTGGGGCCAGGAGAGATCCCTATAGAGAGACAGTCTTTTCTTCCTCAGGACACTATGGCATCTGAGTGCAAGGCGTGGAAAGACAGCAGCCATGTGAGGCTGAAGGCAAAATGTTAGGGTTCACAAAGGNATGGGCCTGAGACCAAAGTCGAGCCAATGGGAAGTGAGTAAAAGTCTGCAGAGGTGGGGCCAGGAGAGATCCCTATAGAGAGACAGTCTTTTCTTCCTCAGGACACTATGGCATCTGAGTGCAAGGCGTGGAAAGACAGCAGCCATGTGAGGCTGAAGGCAAAATGTTAGGGTTCACAAAGGGCTCATAGCATATAGTTAAAATATGGCCCATTGTGGTGCCCTGACAAACAAGAGATGAAGTCACAGTGGCCACATTGCCCTGGTGGGCATCCTGTTTTTCCTGAAGGCAATATCCTGTTTCTCCCTGCTGGTGCCAGTTTCTCAAGTCTATGTGACCACTCAGCTGTGAGACCCCTTCAACTGCATGACCACAAGACCCCAGCTGCGGGCTAAACATAAACTAAGGCCCCCTCCCTTCCGGGCACAATTACTCATTGATAAGTATAAGAAGGGTTGTCTGTAAAGGGAGGGCACTGGTTTTTCTCTAAAGCCAGTCTCTTTCTTTCTTTCTTCCTATAGTGAATCTTTCTCTGCCTGAATGCCTGGCTTACTCTCTTTTTCTTTGCATTTGCCTTGCATTCCTGGTGCCGAAACCCAGGAGGGAAGACCCATCGTGGCTAGATGGGCTCCTCTCTTGAGCCCGCCTTTGGTGGTTCCCTCCCTTGGACCTCACCAAGAAGCTGGGACGAACCCCGGGCATGGGGTTCTCCACTTGCCTTGCGGGACCGACATCCACACCCTGGCTCAAATTTCATCTGGCTGCAGGGGTGGGTGAATTTGGCTCTCTCAGATCCTCTTTCTCTGGTCTGGTTTTTGAAGCCCTAGCACTAGGTGGAGGATCCCCATGGCCCTTGGGCTCTGGTCTCACTTTGAAATAGGGGACGTCCATTTCCAGGTAGACCCTGTCGCTGTCTGAGAAGGCCGTGAGAATGGGGATGCCTTTCCTCTCTGAACTTTCTTCTCGTTTTACCTCACCCTGGTTTTCCCTCCTTCCCTTTTGATTGCGACAGGAAATTCTCAGTCCCAACTTACAAAGCTATGGCTTTTCCAGTAGTCATGTATGGATGTGAGAGTTGGACTATAAAGAAAGCTGAGTACCGAAGAATTGATGCTTTTGAACAGTGGTGTTGGAGAAGACTCCTGAGAGCCCCTTGGACTGCAAGGAGATCCACCCAGTCCATCCTAAAGGAAATCAGTCCTGAATATTCATTGGAAGAACTGATGTTGAAGCTGAAACCCCAATACTTTGGCCACCTGATTTGAAGAACTGATTCATTGGAAAAGACCCTGATGCTGGGAAAGATTGAAGGCAGGAGGAGAAGGGGACAACAGAGGATGAGATGGTTGGATGGCATCACCAACTCAGTGGACATGAGTTTGAGTGAACTCTGGGAGTTGGTGATGGACAGGGAGGTCTGGTGTGCTGCACTCCACGGGGTCACAAAGAGTCAGACACGACTGAGTGACTGAACTGAGCTGAACTGAACTGTATCTACAAAACCTACCCCTTTAGGCTGCCTTCTCCAAAATTTAAAAACCTTGGGTTTTCAAGGAGAAACAAAGCCAAAGCGACTCACTTATTACTCTCACACTGTATGGCCACAATATCGACTGGAAAATAGGTCCCAGTGGCCAGAAAAAGGAACTCTCAATGACAGTACTTTATGGGACCTCAGTAACTTCTGCCGCCACAATGCAAGTGGTCACAGATCCCTTCTGTTCAGGTTTTCTTCACTTTCTGCCCTTGGTCCTCTCTCTGTACTTCTTGTTCTATTTCTCAGATACTTTTAGCCCATTCTGGGCCACATCCCCTTAATACTATATTTCCTGATCCTTGTTGGGATTTTTCCTCCTCTTCTTTTGACCCTTCTGACCACAGTGCATCTCCTATGCCCTCTAATCCTATCATAGCAGACCCGGTTCCATGTTCCCCTTCTCCTCTTGCCTTCTGAACCTCCCCCATGCCTATTTCTGAAAAGGGCTCTGGGATTTCAGCTCCACCTCCACTTCCTATGACCAGAGTCTCAAGTCCCCATCCTGACCTCCCTAAATCCCCTCCTCAATCCTGGCTGCATGGCCTTAAAGAAACAGGACTCTGAATTCTTCCTCACTCCCTTGCTTCCCTTGCAAGAGGTAGCTGGTACAGAAGGCACTGTTTGGGTACACGTCCCATTCTCGCTCTCCGTCTAGTCTCCCTCTCTGATTTATCTCAAATCGAAAAACATCTTGGCTCTTTTTCCTCTGACCCTGACACGTATGGAAAAGAATTTAAATACCTCACCCAGTCTTATGACTTGACCTGGCATGATATTTACATTTTACTCTCCTCTATCCTCCTCCCAGAAGAAAAAGAATGAGTCTGGCAAGCTTCTTGAGCTCGTGCCCATGAAGTGCATCAAACTGATGATACTAATCCTGTAGACTCAGCTGCCATTCCCAGGGATGACCCTAACTGGGACTACCAGGCAGGCCATCTGGGGTGAACAGTCCATAATCATAAGGTGACTTGCCTTATTGCAGGCCTCCAAAAAGCAGGACATAAAGCTGTTAACTTTGATAAATTCAGAGAAATAACTCAAAGGCCAGGTGAAAATCCAGCATAATTTCTAGCTAGATTAACAGAAGCTCTGAAAAAAATATACAAAATTAGATCCAACTTCAACAGGAGGTACTATTGTCCTTAAAAGCCATTGATGGCATCACCGACTCGATGGACATGAGTCTGAGTGAACTCCGGAATTTGGTGATGGACAGGGAGGCCAGTCTGTGGGGTTGCACAGAGTCGGACACGACTGAAGTGACTTAGCAGCAGCTATTATTTATTTGTATAGAACTAGTGGCTTATTTTGTTAACAAATCCTTTGAACCTGAGATGAAAGTGAAAACTTTCAGCACAAAAATCTTCAAATTTATTCTGATGAATTTTTATTTAACAAATTTGGAGGCAGCGTTGGATTAGAAGTGAACTTGACAGCATTTGGGGACAATGAGAAACACAAGACATGTTACTCTTTAAATTCACTATCTTTCTTGCCATTCTCAAGGGCCATCAGTACGTTCTGAGCTCTGCTCTCTTTGCCCTGAACTCCTGATCTAATAGGCTTTTCTTCACAGGACAGGTCAGCTTGGTGCCCCATTGAGCTAGTAGATGGGTCTACCTAGAGACCAGCCCATAACCTTTTAGCCTGCAATTCCCAGCCCTTGATTCTGCCCAAAGATCCATGTGGCAGTAGGTGGTGGCAGTGTGCAGTTCCTCATCCATGCAGAGCCCCCAGCCTGCAGTCCTCAATTGTTGAGTTCTGTGGTTCAACTTTTCCCCTTAGTCCAGAGTTCCATGGGAATTGTTGGTGTTATCAGCTGGAGTTGGACAGGATCCAATTTAAAAACCAGACTTTGTCTTGGATTGGACTGGATTGGATTTGAGTGGACTGGTCCAGTGCTACAAGATCTTAGGTGAATGAAATTTTGTTTTGAGTAAAAAATGGGATTCCTAAGATCCAAAGAGTTATTTAACTCTTTGCCATCTTTCAGCACATCTGTTTATCTTATGTCTAAGAACTGTGCTTCTGGAAGATACTGAATATCTACAAAATCTTACAAAACTTGCTTTGTGTTCTGAGAGCTTGGCTTGGTAACCTCTAGGGTGTATGTTTGTGTGCTAGTTGCACAGTCGTGTGTGACTCTGAAACCCCGTGGACTGTAGCCCACCAGGCTCCTCTGTCCATGGAACTTATCAGTCAAGAACACTGGAGTGGGTAGCCATTCTCTTCTCCAGGGGATTTTCCCAATCCAGGGATCAAACCCAGGTCTCCTGCACTGCAGGCAGATTCTTTATCATCTGAGCCACCAGGGAAACCTCCAGGGTAGGGACCCCAAAATATGGCCAGAGAGAAATGAGAATTACACCCCATTTGTGGCTAGACATAAGTTGGACATAAATGTGGATTGTGAAATAAAATTCATATTTTACAGCAAGACAAGAAAAACTTAAACAAAAATTTCTCTGCCTTTAGCTTCCTGTCCCCACACCATGCATTGTATTTGTACATTATGCATCGACCAAATCTCCCTCATTGGCAGAAGAAGGTGCTCACCCTGAAGAGTGACAGTTTCCTAGCACCAGCAAGACAACTCCTTAATAGATAACATTCCATCTTGATCTTGTCAACTACAAATTGGCACTTGCCATGGGGACTTGCCATAGACCTCTACAAGGATGAAATCATGTGTTGCTGCAGCTGCTGATTTTCAACACCCCCTGAAAGGAGTTCAGGGTGGAGAGCAGAAATGAGGCACTCTGTGCTGGGGGAAAACTGGCAAGACAGGTCTTCAGAGAGTTAGATATTCTTAGGAGCCAATATTATGAGCCTAATTCTTGTTTCTCCCCATGTGTAGAAAAGCACTAAAATCCTTCATGGTGATGACTGTTCCTTGTGACTAGCAAAAACTTCACAAAACTAGCAGAAAGCTTTTGGAAAAATCTGTGCTTCATTGGATGCATTCTCCCTTCACCAAAATCACACATATACTAATCTCCCCCACTGGATTTTTGGAGCAGTTTCTCAGAGCTATCTGAGGTGCTATCTCGTGGGCTGCAGTTCTCATTTTGGCCCCAATAAAACTTAACTCTCAACTCTCACCATGTTGTGCATTTTTTTTTAAGTCAATGTCAACTAAAATTGGCATTTGCCAAGAGCATTTGCCAGCGACCAAAGAACAACACAGGCATTTGCCATCTGCCTGTGCTGCTGCAGCTGCTGACCTTGAATACTCTGAAGGAAATTCAGGTTGGAGAGCGTTGCACTCTGTGCTCTAGGGAAACCGATGGAACAGGTCTTTAAATATTTAGATATTTTCAGGAACTAATTTCGTGATCCAAATCCTTGCATCTCCTCATATCTAGAAAAGCACTAAATTCCTTCATGGTGACATCATTCCCTTGTGACTAGCAAAAAACCTTTCGTAAAATGAGTGCTTTTTTTACACTGAACTCCCCCATCACCAAAATCTTATACATTGATCTTCTCCCTTTGCCTCTTTGGAGAAATCTCTCAGAGCTGAGATGCTGTCTCCCAGGCTGCAGTCCTCATTTGCCCCCAAATAACACTTAACTCACAACTCTCACATTATGCATCCTTTTAGTTGATATCAACAAAGCTGTCGGGGTCACATGCTGCTTAGATTTGAAGTATGTAAAGTGTCAATAATACATCATTTGATGTACAGTCTTAAAAAAAACTTACATAACTGTGCCTTGACTTCTCAGAGCTTTCTGAGGTGCTCTTCCCAGGTTAAATCCTCAAATTTGGCTCTAATAAAGATTTCTATTTCTTAGATTGACTGATTAACTTTTCATTGACAGGATTAAACTCCTACAGCTAGGGTCCTTCTAAACTGCTGCCAGCACTTGGAAATCACAAACTAGAATTACAGTGGCCATTAGGAGGAACACTCTAATTGGATAAGATCATTTAAAGAAGAAGTGTTGTTGTTTAGTTGCTAAATTATGTTTGACTCTTGTGTGACCCCATGGACTGTAGCCCACCAGGCTCCTCTATCCATGCAATTTCCCAGGCAAGAATACTGAAGTGATTTGCCATTTCCTTCTCCAAGAGATCTTCCTAACCCAAATACTTATTTTAATTGACATGCTGAAGATTCCACAAAGCTTCAAGATTCCAAAATAGTTTCTTTGAAAATTTTGCTGCAAAAGGCTAATGAAAAATTATAAAACGTACTGAGGACAGTGGATGAGAATCTACCTGCTAATGCAGGGGACATGAGTTCTATCCCTGGTCTGGGAAGATCTCACATGCTGCAGAGCCACGAAAACTGTGCGCCACAACACTACACCTATCCTCTAGAGCTTGGGAGCTGCAACTACTGATCCCACCTGCAGCAACTAGTGAAGACTGCATGCCTAGAGCCTGTGTTTCTCAGCAAGAAAGTCACCACCATGATAGGCCCTTGCTTCAAAATTGGAGAGGAGCCCTTGCTCACCGCAATCAGAGAAAAGCCAGCGCAGTAATAAAGAAGCCCAGTGCAACCAAAAATAAAGAAATAAATATACAAAAGAATGATTAAAAAAAGGAGCAGTGTCTTAATAAATGCGCATATCTTAAAAGGTAAGGAAAACAAAAGACTATAGGACTGATAAAATCTTACTGCTTCACTCTAGCTTCCGGTATTTGAGCATCAATTCTAGTAATCTTCCATGTAAATTGCCTTTCCACTGTGAAGAGACTGTTAAGTGGTTACCTTTTTAAAAACAAAAGTTTGGCTTGCCTTTCTGCCTGCCTGGGACATGTAGGTGTCAGGGCTTTCTTTTGGCTATCTTTGGGAGTGACTCTGAATCTTGGGAATGTAGGAACCTTTGAACCCTCTTTGAGAATGAATGCTTTTAGGGTCCATGAAGTTATTTAATACTTCCAGGAATATTTACTGTTTGTCCTGCCTGAAACCTGATAAGATACTGGGAGAACATATTGGAGCCTGATAAGAACTTTTTCCTTTTAAGGACTCTTCTTCAAAGATAAAAATGTATGCCTTTGAGATGTACATATTCTACAGACTTCAGGGAGATAATTCTTATCAGAAGAACAAAATGCTGAAAGGTCATTTGAAATTTGAGTGAATGAAAAATCTTACGTCTTCTCCACAAATATTAGTAGAAAAAGATTTAGCCATCTGAGCATATAAACTAACTTATTCCAACTGTTTCCTTTGTTACTAGTGAATTTTACATTATCATACCTGTCTTATGGTTAAAATTTAAAAACTAAACTATCAGTTTGTGCCTGTCTGTATATTCATGTGTGTCTGTACACAAGTGTGTGTTGTAGCTTTGTGGTATTTTCACAACTCAGATAATATTACCAAAGTTAATCTCCACAAGATCTCTGTTTAATTGGCTTAAATAAGTAAGCACTTATATAAATTTATTATTCATAAAACTTCTCAGAAATATAGAGAAAACTAACCCAAGTGCTTTTCAGTTTCACTGTGATCTGGAAAAATATTTGGTACTAAACCTATAACAAGTATTGCCACAGGATAACGTCGTGGTGGCCTGAAGAGGTGTTGGTGGCCTGGGAAGCGGCTTTGCAAAGATCAACCCAGAGCTGGAGGTGGAAGCAGGGTAGTGACCAGCACCCCCAGTTCCCAGGGTGGCTGCAGCAGCAGAGAGGTCAGGGTACCAACTGCTCCTGAGCAGCTGATTGGCTCTGAGACTCCTGAGCTGCAGATGGGTTTCAAGGTGGCCAGTGGCAGTGATGAGGCTGGGGTGCCCTCCCATCCTGGGTGTCCTCCAACATCAGCTCCAGCCTTCCCCAGACCCTCTTCCCAGCCACCTCAGCAGGGCCTTTGCCTCGTTTCCTGGCTGCACGTTGACCGACATCCAGTGGACAGTGAAGGTTCAGATGCTCAGGGAGGACCAGCAGTGAGACAACCAGGGTGCCCGGCATGTCATCCAGCTACACTGAGTGGCTGAAGGGCATGTCCCTGATAGTTAGAGCCTGACAAAAGGTGGTCCACTGGAGAAGAGAATGGCAAACCATGCCATTATTCTTGCCTTGAAAACCCCATGAACAGTATGAAAAGGCAAAAAGATATGACACTGAAAGATGAATCCCCCAGTTCACTAGGTGCCCAATATACTACTGCAGAAGAGCAGAGAAAAAGCTACAGAAAGAATGAAGAGGCTGAGCCAAAGCAGAAACAATGCCCAGTTGTGGTTGTATCTGATGGTGAAAGTAAAGTCCCATGCTGTAAAGAACAATATTGTGTAAGAATCTGCAACGTTAGGTCCATGAATCAAGGTAAATTGGTGTGGTCAAACAGGAGATGGTGAGAGTGAACACTGGCATTTTAGGAATCAATGAACTAAAGTGGATGGGTATGGGTGAATTTAATTCAGATGACTATTATATCTACCACTGTGGGCAAGAATATCTTTATAGAAGAAATAGAGTATCTCTCGTAGTCAACAAAAGGGTCTGAAATGCAGTACTGGGGTGCAATCTCAAAAACAACAGAATGATCTCAGTTCATTTCCATGGCAAACCATTAAATACCACAGTATTCCAAGTCCATGCCCCAACCACTGATGCTGAAGAAACTGAAGCCAAATGATTCTCTGAAGACCCAAAAGACCTCGTGGAACTAGCACCAAAAAAAGATCTTTTCATAGGGAACTGGAATACAAAAGTAGGAAGTCAAGAGATACCTGGAGTAACAGGCAAGTTTGGCCTTGGAGTACAAAATGAAGCAGGGCAAAGACTAACAGAGTTTTGCCAAGAGAACAGACTAGTCACGGCAAACACTCTCTTCCAACAACACAAGAGACGACTCTACACATGAACATCACCAGATTGTCAGTGCCAAAATCAGACTGATTATATTTGCAATTGAAGATGGAGAGGCTCTATACAGACAGCAAAAATAACACCGGGAGCTGACTGTGGCTCAGATTATCAGCTTCTTATTGCAAAGTCAGGCTCAAATTGAAGAAAGTATGGAAAAGCACTCTGCCATTCAGGTATTACTTAAATAAAATCCCTTATGATTATACAATGGAGGTGATGAATAGATTCAAGGGACTAGATCTGGTAGACAGAGTGCCTGAATAACTATGGGCAGAGGTTCGTAACATTGTACAGGAGGTGGTAACCAAAACCATTCCCAAGAAAAAGAAATGCAAGGAAAAGTGGTTGTCTGAAGAGACTTACAAATAGCTGAGAAAAGAAGAGAGGTGAAAGGCAAAGGAGATAGGGAAAAAGATACCCAACTGAATGCAGAGCTCCAGAGACTAGCAAGGAAAGATAAGAAAGCCTTCTTAGGTGAAAAATACAAAAAAATAGAGGAAAACAATAGAATGGGAAAGACTATAGATTTTTTTAAGAAAAGTGGAGACACCTAAGGAACATTCTGGAGAAGGCAATGGCAACCCACTCCAGTACTCTTGACTGGACAATCCCATGGACAGGGGAGCCTGGTGGGCTTCAGTCCATGGGGTCATGGAGTCAGACACGACTGAGCGACTTCCCTTTCACTTTTCACTTTCATGCATTGGAGAAGGAAATGGCAACCCACTCCAGTGTTCTTGCCTGGAGAATCCCAGGGACGGGGGAGCCTGGTGGGCTGCCGTCTATGGGGTCAGACAGAGTTGGACATGACTGAAGCGACTTAGCAGCAGCAGCAAGGAACATTTTATGCAAAGAAAGACACAATAAAGGATAAAAATGGTAAAGATCTAACAGAAGCAGAAGAGATTAAGAAAAGGTGGCAATAATACACAGCAGAGCTCTACAAAAAAGCTTTTAATGACCCAGATACCCACAGTGGTGTGGTCACGCACTTAGAGCCAGATATCCTGGAGTGTGAAGTCAAGTGTGCCTTAGGAAGCATTTCTTGAACAAAGCTAGTGGAGGTGATAGAATTCCAGCTGAGTAATTTCAAATCCTCAAAGATGATGTTGTTAAAGTGCTGCACTCATTACGCCAGCTATCTGCTACTGCTAAGTTGCTTCAGTCGTGCCTGACTCTGTGCGACCCCATAGACGGCAGCCCACCAGGCTCCCCCCATCCTTGGGATTCTCCAGGGAAGAACACTGGAGTGGGTTGCCATTTCCTTCTCCAATGTATGAAAGTGAAAAGTGAAAAGTGAAAATGAAGTCGCTCAGTCATGTCCGACTGTTAGCGACCCCATGGACTGCAGCCCACCAGGCTCCTCCATCCATGGGATTTTCCAGGCAAGAGTACTGGAGTGGGGTGCCATAAGAAAAACTCAGCAGTGGCCACAGGACTGGAAAAAGTCAGTTTTCATTCCAATCCCAAAGGAAGGCAATGCCAAAGAATGTTCAAACTACTGCAAAATTGCATTCATGTCACACGCCAGTAAGATTAGGCTCAAAATCCTTCTAGCTAGGCTTCAGCAGCATGTGAAACAAGAAATTTCAGATGTACAAGCTGGATTTAGAAAAGGCAGAGGAACCAGAGATCAAATTGTCAACATTTGTTGGATCTAGGAAAAGCAAGAGTTTCAGAAAAATGTTTACTTCTGTTTCATTGACTATACTGAAGCCTTTGACTGTGTGGATCACAACAAATTGTGGAATATTGTTAATAAGATGGGAATACAAGATCACATAACCTGCCTAACTTGAGAAACCTGTATGCAGGACAAGAAGCAACAGTTAGAAATGGACATGGAACAATGGACTGGGTCAAAATTGAAAAGGAGTATGTCAAGGGTGTATATTGTCACCCTGCTTATTTAACTTATATGCAGAGTACATCATGTGAGATGCCAGGCTGGATGAATCACAAGCTTGTGGTCAAGTTTGCCGGGAGAAATATCAACAGCCTCAGATATGCAGATGACACCACCCTTATGGCAGAAAGTGAAGAGGAATTAAACAACCTCTTGATGAAGATAAAAGAAGAGAGTGAAAAAGCTAGCTTAAAACTCAATTGAAAAAAAGGAAAATCATGGTATCTGGTCTTATCACTTCATGGCAAATAGATGGGGAAAATGTGAAAACTGTCTGATTTCATTTTCTTGGGCTCCAAAATCAATGTGGATGGTGACTGCAGCCAGGAAATTAAGAGTTTTGTTCCTTGGAAGAATGCTATGACAAACCTAGACAATGTGTTAAAAAGCAGAGCCATCACTTTGCAGACAAAGATCTGAATAGTCAAAGCTATGGTTTTTCCAGTAGTCATATATGGATGTGAGATATGGACCACAAAGAAAGCTGAGCATGGAAGAATTGATGCTTTTGAACTGTGGTGTTGGAGAATAGTCTTGAGAGTTCCTTAGACTGCAAGGAGATCAAACCAGTCAATCCTAAAGGAAATCAGTCTTGAATACTTATTGGAAGGACTCATGCTGAAGCTGAAACTCCAATACTTAGGCCACCTGATACAAAGAAGTGACTCATTGGGAAAGACCCTGATGCTGGGAAAGATTGAAAGCAGTATGAGAAGGGGACAACAGAGGATGAGATGATAGGATGGCATCACTGACTCAATGGACATGAGTTTGAGCAAGCTCCAGGTGTTGGTGATGGACAAGAAAGCCTGGCGTGCGCTGCAGTCCATGGGGTCGCAAATAGTCGGGCCCTGTTCAACATTTTACCGAGGTTCTAATCATATGGTAAAATAAGGAAAAGAATAATCCAAATAGATTGGAAAGAAAGAAGTAAAACATCTGCTCAAAGGTCCTCTGGTGATTTAAAAAAAAATTTAATTGATAGATAATTGCTTTTCAATGTTGCATTGGTTTTTCCTGTACAACAACGTGAATCAGCTACAGTGATTTCTTTCTACTTAAGCTTCACCCTCCTGCTTGATCCAGTTTGGTGCCCTGTGTCACATCGCTTCAGCCCACTTCTGATTTCCACAGTAACTGCAGTGGACAGTGCCATGCTAGCTCATACTAACAATATTGTCTTGAGTGTGCTGTGTGTTTTCACTTTCTGCCACACGTAAATCTGCCTGGCCAAGCACTGCTAAGAAGTGTGGTGATTAACATCCCCAGGGGCAACCTTCGATTAACGGGTGTCCGGAGCTTATGGGTATATACCCTTGCCTCCCTCCCTCCAGGGAGATAATTTTGGAAGGCATTTTGTATGCTTTTCAGGTGGTTCTGGACAAGTCAGGCCCATAGTGAGAACCTTGATGACACACTTTATATTAGTTTGCACATTCCCTTTCTCATCCTAGTTTTCTCATTTTTGTTCCCTGGAATTACATCCAAAATAAGTTACTTGCACAAAAGTCCTTGTAGTGGACTCTGTTTTTTGTGGGAAGGCAGGAAACTCAAGCTAGAACTCTCATTGCGCTCTCCCTCTCAGAGCCTCCTCTTTCCTTATGCAGAACCATCCCTTATGTCAAAACTCAGTTCAAGCTATCCCTTTGTATGTCCAAGATTTCAAGTGAAGCTTTGAAAAATTATTGAAAAGGTAAAGCAGATTCTGTCTAGGTCAAGGGGCAGGGAATTTTTAGTTTTTCAGCTCACATTTTTATAGAAAGAAAAACTAAGGACCTATGCCAAAATGTCAGAGATGGTTGTCTGAAGATGGAAGGAATGGGCACTTTGAATTTTCTTCTTTCTGTTACATGGTATTTTCTAAAATTTCTTTAACAAATATGTCTTAATTTTATAGTAAGGAAAAAATAACAAAAGTTAACATAAAAATTCAATCAAATGGAATTTTTAAAAGTAATTTTATTAAGGCATAATTTACATACCATAAATTCACCAAATTTAAGGATACAATTCAAGGAGTTTTAGAAAGTTTACCAAGTTATGCAACCACGACCACATCCAGTTTTAGAACATTTTCTTCTCCCCAGTATGATTTTTCATGTCTGTTTATAGTTAATCCCCATTCCCACCCCAACTCTAGGAAAACATGAACCTACTTTTCTGTCATGACAGATTTGTCATTTCTGGACATTGTATATAAATAGAATAGAATATCACATAATATGCAATCTTCTGTATTTGACTTTTTTAACACAATTTTTTTAAAGTTCATTCATGTTGTAGTATTTATCTGTATTTTATACTTTTAAAAGTAGTATTGATATTTCAATATGGCCCTACCAAATTTTATTTATCTCTTCACTAGTTGAAGGACTTTTGGGCTTTTTCCACTTTTTGCCTATTATGAATAATGCTGCTGTGAACAGCATTAATATATATACATTAATGTATAACTCTGTGGAAACATATGTTTTATTTTCTTGAGTAGATACGTAGCAGTGGATTTCTGAGCCATATGAAAAAATTATACTTAACCTTATAAGAAATTGCAAAATTGCTTTCCAAAGTGACTCTACTACTTCATATTGCTGCCAGCAGTGTATGGGAATTCCTGTTTCTTCAGATTTTTTGTCAGCACTTGTTATTGTCTTTTTATTTATTAATTTTTTTACTAACTTAAGGATTTTGTTGTTGTTCAGTCGTTCAGTCGTTATCTGATGCTTTGCAACCCCGTGGACTGCAGCATGCCAGGGTTCCATTAAATACAGGTAACCTAAAATACTTTATTGGCTTCAACTGGGCATATACCCAGAGAAAACCATAATTCAAAAAGACACAGGTACCTCAATGCTTATTGCAGCACTATTTACAGTAGCCAGGACACGCTATTGTAACAACCTAGAGTGTTGTTATTACATGAAGCAACCTAAATGTTCACCAACAGAGGAATGGATAAAGAAGATGGGGTATATATATATACAATGGGATATTACTTAGACATAAAAAGGAACGAAATAGGGTCATTCGTAGAGACACCTAGAGACTGTCATGCAGAGCATAGTAAATCAGAAATAGAACACAAATATCATATATTGATGCATATATGTGAAATCTGAAAAAATTGGTATAGATGATCTTATTTACAAAACAGAAATAGAGACACAGACATAGAGAACAAATAAATGTATGGATACCAAGGGGGAAGGAGGGAGTGGAATAAATTGGGAGACTGGGATTGACATATATACATCATTGACACTGTGTATAAAATAGATACTTAATGAGAACCTACTGTATAGCAGGGGGAACTCTACTCAATGCTCTGTGGTGACTTAAATGGGAAGGAAATCCAAAGAAAAAGGATATGTGTTAGCTGATTCACTTTGCTGTACAGTAGGAACTGACACATATTGTAAAGCAATTATACTCCAATAAAAATTTAAAAACTAAAAAATAAATACTTTTCAGAGCCCCCCAGTATATTAATTTGACATATTCAGTTCAGTTCAGTTCAGTCGCTCAGTTGTGTCTGACTCTTTGTGGCCCCATGAATCGCAGCACGCCAGGCCTCCCTGTCCATCACCATCTCCCGGAGTTCAATCAAACTCATGTCCATCAAGTCGGTGATGCCATCCAGCCATCTCATCCTTTGTCATCCCCTTCTCCTCCTGCTCCCAATCCCTCCCAGCATCAGGGTCTTTTCCAATGAGTCAACTCTTCGCATCAGGTGGCCAAAGTATTGGAGTTTCAGCTTCAGCATCAGTCCTTCTAATAAACGCCCAGGACTGATCTCCTTTAGGATAGACTGGTTGGATCTCCTTGCAGTCCAAGGGAACTCTCAAGAGTCTTCTCCAACACAACATGTACAGCATAGTAATTAAGCATTTTTACAGATTATACTCTATTAAAAGTTACTATGAGATAATGGCTCTAATTCTCTGTGCTATATAATATTAATATGTCTTTGTTTCTTAGCTATTTTATACATAGTGCTTTATATCTCAGCCCTGTACCCTTAATTTGCCCCTTCTTTTTCTGTTGTTTTGATCATAGCCATTCTGGTGGATGTGAAGTGGTATCTTATTGGGTCTTATTTTGCATTTGCCTAATAACTAATACACTTCCCTGGTGGCTAATAATGTTAGGCATCATGTCATGTGCTTATTAGTCATTTGTATATCTTCTTTGGAGAAATTTCTATTCAAATCTTATGCCTATTGAAAAAGTTGGATTGTCTTTTTATTGAATTTAATATTTCCTTGTATTTTCTGGATACAAATTTTTTGCCATAAATGTCATTTACAAATATTTTCTCTGTGGCTTGCTTTTTTACTTTCTTAATGACATCTTTTAGATAAAATTTTTTTGAAAAAATTTAAAATTTGGAATAATAAAGAGTCACAGGACCTTAGAAAGATATTATCTAGAGGTCCCCTGTACCATTCATCCAGTTTAACTCCCAAATTTTGAATTTTGATTAAGTTCAATTTATTAAATTATTTTCTCTGTGGCTTGCTTTTTTACTTTCTTAATGACATCTTTTGAATAAAATTTTTTTGAAAAAATTTAAAATTTGGAATAATAAAGAGTCACAGGACCTTAGAAAGATATTATCTAGAGGTCCCCTGTACCATTCATCCAGTTTAACTCCCAAATTTTGAATTTTGATTAAGTTCAATTTATTAAATTTTTTCTTTTACAGATCATGCTTCTTGGGTTGTGTCTAAAAAAAAACCTTTGCCTAACTCAAAGTTCTTGACATTTTCTCCTGCTTTATTCTAAAAGTTTTACAACTTCAGTTTTTACATTAAAGTGTCTGATTTTGAATCAATTTCTGAATACAGTGGAAAGGGTCTAGTTCATCTTTTTGTTTGTTCATTTTGCATGTGGATATTCAGTTGTTCCAGCATCATTTGTTGAAAACTCTCCTTTTCTATCAAATTGCTTTTGTCAAAAATTAACTGGCCATAAATACAGGGGTTTATTTCTGGACTCTCAAATTTGTTCCATTGATCTATATGTTTACCCGTGTGTCAATACCAACCTATTTTGATTACTGTAGCTCATATTAAATTTTAAGATTAGGAAATGAAAATTATCCAACTTTTTTATTTTTCAAAAAATTCTGGCTGTTCATGCTTTTGGATTTCCTGCTTCCCAGGTGGCTCAGTAGGTAAAGAATATGCCTGCAATGCAGGAGACACAGGAGACATGGGTTTGATCCCTGAGTTGGGAAAATCTTGTGAAGGGGGACAAGGCAATCCACTCCAGTATTCTTGCCTGGAGACTCCCATGGACAGAGTTCTGGGAGGCTAGTCCATAGGGTCATAGTCAGACACAACTGAAGTGACTTAGCACAGAGCACACACACACATTTTAGGTACAGGTTGTCAACTTTTGCAAAAAAACCTGCTGGAATTTTGGTGGAGATTGAGTCGAATCTAATGATCAATTTGGGGGAGAAATGCCATCTTAACAACATTGAGTCTTCCAAACAGTGAATGTGAAGTGTCTCATCTCTCCATTTGGAATGTATTTAATTTTTCTCAGCACTGTAGCTCATATTAAATTTTAAGATTAGGAAATGAAAATTATCCAACTTTTTTATTTTTCAAAAAATTTTGGCTGTTCCATGCTTTTGGATTTCCTGCTTCCCAGGTGGCTCAGTAGGTAAAGAATATGTCTGCAATGCAGGAGACACAGGAGACATGGGTTTGATCCCGAGTTGGGAAAATCTCGTGAAGGAGGACAAGGCAATCCACTCCAGTATTCTTGCCTGGAGACTCCCATGGACAGAGTTCTGGGAGGCTAATCCATAGGGTCATAGTCAGACACAACTGAAGTGACTTAGCACAGAGCACACACATACATTTTAGGCACAGGTTGTTAACTTTTGCAAAAAAACCTGCTGGAATTTTGGTGGAGATTGTGTCGAATCTAATGATCAATTTGGGGGAGAACTGCCATCTTAACAACACTGAGTCTTCCAAACAGTGAATGTGAAGTGTCTCATCTCTCCATTTGGAATGTATTTAATTTTTCTCAGCACTGTTTTGAAATTTTCAATGTTTAAGACTTGTACTTCTTTTACTAACTTTATTTATATGTCATATTCTTTGTAATATCATTGTAAATGGAATTGCTTTCTTATTTTTGTATTCAGATTGTTCATTCTCATATATAAAAATACAATTCATTTTTGTATACTAATCTTGTATTCTGTGACCTCGCTGAACTTATTAATTTTAATAGGGGTTTGTGTAAACACATGGGTATATATTCCTTAGGATCTTCTACATTTAGAATCATATTGTCTGCAAATAACATTTCCTTCTTCCTTTCTAATCTGGATATGTTTTCTTTCTTTTTCTTGTAATGTTATTGGCTTGAACCTCTAGCATGATGTTAAACAGAAGTTGCAACAGCTGAAATTCTTGCATTTTTTTATCATTAAAGTATGATTTAGCATTAGCTTTTCATAGATGCCATTTATCACATTGAAGAGGTTCTCTTCTCTTTCAAGTTTGTTGAGAACTTTTACTGTGAACTAGATTTTGTAAGTGCTTTCCCTGCATTTATTCAGATGATTGTGGGTTTTTATCCTTTATCCTATTAATATGGTATATTACTTGACTTTAAAATATTAAACCATCTTTGCATTCCTTGATTGAATGGTACTTCACCAGTTGCATAATCCTTTTTATATGCTGCCAGACTCAGGATCAGTCTGACTTTTAAAGATATCCTGACTTTGAAAGGAATACAAAAATTAACATTTAAAGTTTTAATTACTTATTAAAAACTAGAAAATTCAAGTATCAGTTTTATTCATCATTAGGACTAATAACCCCAAAGTTTCAAAACATTTCTATTGAATATATTTTCCAGTTAACACTGTACAATGTGTTTTCAGACCATTAATTCTTTTTACACTATACAGATATTTTATTCACCTGGATGAGAGGAAGTCAATTTAATTTTTCAAAAGCTTATTATTAATTTTTCAGTGACATCTTTGAGATCATTATTCATTTTATCATTATAATTACACATTCAAACTCATAATCTTTTTGAAAGGTAAAAACTCAGACAGTTTTAACTATGCCATTTTAATTTCTAGTTCTGGTTTTGAACAGTGAACATTACAGATTTATCTCCATTATCATCCTGTTTTTTCAAAATGAGTTTGAAAAGGTCATTCTCTTTTTTACAAGCTAGAAAGTACCCTTTGTACAATGAAGACTCAAATTGCATCTTATCATCATGTCCTGGAACACTTCTCTGAAAGAATATGATGTCACTTCCTTCATTATCAATGTTATCAGGAGGATTCATTTCCTATAAAGAAAAAAATTGCTTAATTTTTTTAGGACATGACCAATTTGAATATGTGCAGTTTATTTTGAAATATTGCACAGAACTAAAGAAGTTTATATTCTCAAGGATTAAGAAAGAATAATCTCTGAATGTAGGAATACTGATCTCCTCTGCCTCTTAATCTCTAATCTTCCATTCTCTTGACCACTTTGGCTTTCCCCACTGTGTAATGCACATTTAGGTCCAGGCCTCTGCCTTTCCCAATATATCCATCAGATGATTTCCTTCTCTCCTTTCCCATTCAGAGGAGTCCATTATCTGCTCAAAATGAAGTAGAGTTCCAGCAAAGACCACAGCCTTTTTAGGCTAATATCAGTTCCTGTCTTCTTCAACCCTTCACAACTGTTGACACTGATGACCTTCAGCCATGAGCCTAGGGTAGCTCTAGTTTGTGAACCAACTGTGAGAGAGACAGGAAGGAGCAGGAATCTCAGCTGCTTCCTTCAGTGGAGACAAGAACCGAAACCGGCTATAAACAGACCTGCTACTTGTTTCAGGTCTTGGTCAGCAACTTTTGGTGCTTCCCTGCCAAGCATTTCATTTCCATAGCAGTCCTGAATTTCTGTCCTGAAAGTAGTCTGTCTCTTGGCTGGACCCTGCCCTGGGAGGTCAGATGCTAATTCCTATGTCTCCATGGCAGAATGGGGTTTTTCCAAAGAATGGCGAGATCCCTTGAAACTATAACCCTGCTGGTCACTTAACCGACCGTACTGCCTGTGCTTTCCCATTAGCGCATCATGCCTACTTTTCAGGATGGACTAGAAAATGTGAGCACCTCTTCAGGTTCTTTCCATGTTAATCCCAGAACCAGTAGAATATTTGAACTTTATTTTCACCCTCTGGTAGCAAAGATCTTCATGATCCTAACCAAGGACTGACAAAGAGACCTCCAAACCCAAAACAGCATCCCGGTATCCTCCTTAGATGCCTGAAAGGACCTGAATTTCCCCCCCAAACTTCTCAACTGGAATTTAGAAAGCCATAACTCTCGACCTTTGTCCTTTATCAACAAGTGTGAATCTGATTTAATGACACTATAAACTAGTTCTCCCATTCTATTTGCCAAGCACTATTTTCATCTTCCTGACACTGTCCCCAGTCGCTCAGCTAAGAGTCTACTTACATGTGAAAGGGAAGAGTTAGTTGCTCAGTCATGTCCAGCTCTTTGTGATCCCGTGGACTATAGCCCACCAGGCTCCTCTGTCCATGGGATTTCCCAGGCAAGAATACTGGAGTGGGTAGCCATTCCCTTCTCCAGGGGGTCTTCCCAACCCAGGGATTGAACCTGAGTCTCCTGCATTCCAGGCAGATTCTTGACCATCTGAGCCACCAGGGAAGCCCCCACTTACATATCAGTTCAGTTCAGTTCAGTCGCTCAGTCGTGTCCGACTCTTTGCGACCCCGTGAATCGCAGCACACCAGGTCTCCCTGTCCATCACCATCTCCCGGAGTTCACTCAGACTCACGTCCATCGAGTCCGTGATGCCATTTACATATAGATCAGGCTTTTCCCAGTTTCTGATTCTGTCTCGCAGCTGAGTTAGTTTATCCCACATGGCTTGAGTTTGGCCATCTCCCTCCTTCCCTTCTGATTTTGTTGCTAAGTAACAACTTGCTTAATCCTCTCCACCCTGCCTGTCTACCTCCAGGCTTCTAAAGCCATTACAGTAACTGAGCTTCCTGACTGTCAGATCAGGGAATGGGGATTCCAAACTGTCACTTGAAGGGGTGGTACTTTGCTTGGAAGGGAATGGCTAAGGGTTGTTTTTCTTTTTTTTTTGAGGCTCTATTTGTTACAGATGCACTGATCTTACTTGGATTATATTTTAGTGTGGCTTTTCCCTCTGTCCCACGTTGCTCCTTTGCATGTCTGTGAAGGTCTTACTCTAACTTTCAGTGGGAACTGGGTGATTATTGTAGTTCTTTATTGGCAAATCTCCACTCAGAAAGTCTTCATAACATGAGATTCACTTTTGAAATACTGCCAATGTGTGAGCATCCCCTGGCTGCTCTCATTGGGAGGAAAGTTTTCTGAGTTAACCCATATCTATAGTTGGTTGTTTATCTAATAATAATGGAAAAAATAGAGAAAAATAATGATGGAGAATAGAGAAAAAAGCAGTGGCCAAAAAGAATTTATATCTGGCTTTGAGATACATCATACCATTGCTTTACAACTGATCCTATTAATTTTGTTCACTTAGATTAACATTAAAAATAATATATATCAACTGAATGTTATGTTGCAAGGTTATAGCAAGACTTAGGCTAAGAAGCAGGAACAAAATGATTAGGGGTTAAAATATTATCATCATAGTTTACACAGTAGAGGGTTTACAGAAGAACTGTTAACTTCATTCCTTGTAGCAGGACTAATTCTGGAAAATCACATGCAGTTCTTAAAGTAATTCATAAATTATTCTGTGTTATTGTTTATCTATAGGTTGATTATTCAGAAGACTTGGATTATGAAACAAGTGTTGAAGACCCTCTTTGCCTATGGCAAACTCCGAAAAACTATGATGTTACTACAGTAGGTTAAAGAATTTAACAATTTTCAGTAACGATTTTAATGGTTCTCTACTTCTTGCTATTCTAGTCCAGACAAAAGGTGGGACTGGGGATATTTGGGCTTTCTAATTTTGCACATAAATATGACTAAAACAAATTAAGGCTCAGTCTTACCTTAAAGGAAACAATTTTGTTCTCACAGGAGAGAGTAGACATTTTCTTACACTGCACAGAGATGGTTACGGGCAGACCTCTAGTGAGGCTGTCTTTATACATATATATGATAAATATGGTCTGGGGCGCATTATCTGAAACAAACAGTAATAAAGAACATTAGTTAGAAGAATTTTTGCAAATAAGTATTTAGGGGAGTTAGTCAAAAGATAATCCTTAATAGGCCCATTTCCAATCCCATACTCTGAGATTCAGCCACTTAGCAGGAGACTATATACAGTGATTCATACATTCTTTAAAACATATTTAAATATGTATTATAATACAAATACAGCAGCTTTTTAAGTATGTTAGAAATATTCTGAATTTTGAAAGATTGTCTTTAGCTTTTAAACACTGAATAGAATATTAAAGCTCTATCTGTTAACATAAAAATTCAGCATTTTTCAAGAATGCACCATTCACTTTTCCAACTCTGCCTAAAGTCTCATATTTGAAATTCATACCTTGAAAGGCACAATAAACTTATACATTTTCTAAGGCACTCTAAATTTCTGGTGGAAGATAGACTTACTTGCAGTGCTTATATATTTATATTTAATGTTTAGTTTTGAAAATGTTATCAGCAGTTTCAGCTATCACCAGCAGATATTAAGGATCCAACTCAATGAAGATCACATAGAGTTAATGCTATTGCAGTGAAGGGATTGATGATTCAAGGATAGGTTCAAACAGCATGACCCCTAGCACTATCTTTATTGCATCATTTTTTCAGCCCAACTAAAAAATATGGATTCCCTATAAACTTTCTTGTCAGTGAAATTACACCAGTACGACTTTACATGTAAGCTACTGTCTATCACAGAAAATGTAAGCAGTTAAACGGAGTAAGAAGAAGTAGCTTGTTATTTCCATGTTTACAAATGCATATTAAAAATACCTGAACAGTCAGAATCAGGCATATCTTCAAAGACAGGTTGATTTCCCTGGTTAATGAAGAGAACTTGGTCGTTCAAATTTCGTATGATTGAGAGCTTAGGTTCAAGCTTGCCAAAGTGATCTGATTCCAGGTCTTCTAAAATGCACATGAAATCTCATTAAAAAAATTTTTCCCCCAAATTTACAAATAGGCATACTACACATTTCAGTTTTTAATAACAATCACAATTTTCTGTATTAGAAGCTAAGGTAAAATTGTACAGTGTTTTAAATGGACTTTCAGGGGTACCTTGATTTATGTTATCACTCAGAACCACTCTATTTTTTAAATCTTCAAATATCCTGCTTTTGACCACAATCTCCTATCTTTTTAGTCTCCTTACTTTCACTTTTTTCTGACTCTTGATTTTCTTCCTGTCTTCCCTTCCTTCTCTATGCAGCCTGGACCTCATGATTCATCATTTATACCCTTTTGCCACTGTCTTAAATCCCAAACTCATTTGTCTTTCCACTGCAGAACTCTAAACCTGGCTGCTGAATGCACTGCTGGTAACCAGTCGTACAAATGTACAAATCGGTGCTATAACGAACCTTCTTTTCCGGTTCAACATTCTCTTCCATAGTCTATAGGTGCAATTTGCAGCCTTCTTCATTCTCCTCAGGATCTCTACACCATCATCTCTGCTTTCACTTTCAGCAAATGATTTCCTGCTACTTCACTTACAAACTTAACTAGGGCATCACCTCTTATTTCCTCTACCCTTCTCGTCCCAAGGGATATGTGAAAAGGGGGCCTCTTCTGGTATCTAAGGCTAAATTCACCTGTATGTAACATATACTTTCAATGAGTCAATCATTCCCTCTTTTCCATTGACTCAGCAATTTTACTTCCTGTATTTTACCCTGAGGAAATAGCAGACAAACGTGTAAATATTTCTCTACAAGAATGTTTATGGGATGACTTTTAAAAAAAATTTTTTATTTATTTGGCCATGCAGGATCTTTGTTGTGGGAACTCTTAGTTGCGGCATGTGGGATCTAGTTCCCTGCCCAGGACTGAACCCAGGCCCCCTGCGTAGGGAGCGTGGAGCTTAGCCCCTGGACCACCAGGGAAGTTCCTATGGGGTGACTTTAATAATAAAAACAAACTGGACACAACTTAAATGTTCATCAGTTGGGAATTGATTAAATAGATTTTGATATTTCATTACTATGAATTATCATGAATTTAGTATAATTATAATTTAAAATAATTATTAATTGCCATGGAAAGATGTCTATGCTGTCTCTTATACAACTCTTGGCCCCATGAATCGCAGAATAGAATATTAAAGCTCTATCTGTTAACATAAAAATTCAGCATTTTTCAAGAATGCACCATTCACTTTTCCAACTCTGCCTAAAGTCTCATATTTGAAATTCATACCTTGAAAGGCACAATAAACTTATACATTTTCTAAGGCACTCTAAATTTCTGGTGGAAGATAGACTTACTTGCAGTGCTTATATATTTATATTTAATGTTTAGTTTTGAAAATGTTATCAGCAGTTTCAGCTATCACCAGCAGATATTAAGGATCCAACTCAATGAAGATCACATAGAGTTAATGCTATTGCAGTGAAGGGATTGATGATTCAAGGATAGGTTCAAACAGCATGACCCCTAGCACTATCTTTATTGCATCATTTTTTCAGCCCAACTAAAAAATATGGATTCCCTATAAACTTTCTTGTCAGTGAAATTACACCAGTACGACTTTGCATGTAAGCTACTGTCTATCACAGAAAATGTAAGCAGTTAAACGGAGTAAGAAGAAGTAGCTTGTTATTTCCATGTTTACAAATGCATATTAAAAATACCTGAACAGTCAGAATCAGGCATATCTTCAAAGACAGGTTGATTTCCCTGGTTAATGAAGAGAACTTGGTCGTTCAAATTTCGTATGATTGAGAGCTTAGGTTCAAGCTTGCCAAAGTGATCTGATTCCAGGTCTTCTAAAATGCACATGAAATCTCATTAAAAAAATTTTTCCCCCAAATTTACAAATAGGCATACTACACATTTCAGTTTTTAATAACAATCACAATTTTCTGTATTAGAAGCTAAGGTAAAATTGTACAGTGTTTTAAATGGACTTTCAGGGGTACCTTGATTTATGTTATCACTCAGAACCACTCTATTTTTTAAATCTTCAAATATCCTGCTTTTGACCACAATCTCCTATCTTTTTAGTCTCCTTACTTTCACTTTTTTCTGACTCTTGATTTTCTTCCTGTCTTCCCTTCCTTCTCTATGCAGCCTGGACCTCATGATTCATCATTTATACCCTTTTGCCACTGTCTTAAATCCCAAACTCATTTGTCTTTCCACTGCAGAACTCTAAACCTGGCTGCTGAATGCACTGCTGGTAACCAGTCGTACAAATGTACAAATCGGTGCTATAACGAACCTTCTTTTCCGGTTCAACATTCTCTTCCATAGTCTATAGGTGCAATTTGCAGCCTTCTTCATTCTCCTCAGGATCTCTACACCATCATCTCTGCTTTCACTTTCAGCAAATGATTTCCTGCTACTTCACTTACAAACTTAACTAGGGCATCACCTCTTATTTCCTCTACCCTTCTCGTCCCAAGGGATATGTGAAAAGGGGGCCTCTTCTGGTATCTAAGGCTAAATTCACCTGTATGTAACATATACTTTCAATGAGTCAATCATTCCCTCTTTTCCATTGACTCAGCAATTTTACTTCCTGTATTTTACCCTGAGGAAATAGCAGACAAACGTGTAAATATTTCTCTACAAGAATGTTTATGGGATGACTTTTAAAAAAAATTTTTTATTTATTTGGCCATGCAGGATCTTTGTTGTGGGAACTCTTAGTTGCGGCATGTGGGATCTAGTTCCCTGCCCAGGACTGAACCCAGGCCCCCTGCGTAGGGAGCGTGGAGCTTAGCCCCTGGACCACCAGGGAAGTTCCTATGGGGTGACTTTAATAATAAAAACAAACTGGACACAACTTAAATGTTCATCAGTTGGGAATTGATTAAATAGATTTTGATATTTCATTACTATGAATTATCATGAATTTAGTATAATTATAATTTAAAATAATTATTAATTGCCATGGAAAGATGTCTATGTATATTATATTAGAAAAAGAAGTTTAAGTATGGTATTTTATTAATATATATGTATAAAACATCAAAATAATAGCAATGACTATTTTGAGGTTATTTTCATGTTTTAATGTTTCTTAATTTTCTTATCTTCATTGCCTGAATTATTTATTAGAAACAAATATTTTAATAATCAGAACAACATGAAGCTTTTCATTTTGAGATTTAAAGCACCTCCATCAACAGAATCCCACTCTAAAGCCTGTCTTATTTCTTTCCTCCTTGTAGTAGCTGAGCTTCTGGTAAGAATTGTATGTATCATTTCCTTACTTTCCACTCACAATTCTACTCATTGCAAGCTTCTACTCACTGGCTCCATTTTTCCATCAAACTGCTTTCATCAAGATCACCAAACTCCCTGCGGCTAATTATAATAGACGCTTTCTGGCTCTTGATTTTCAAGGCTGCAAAATTCAACACAGTGCCTATTATCTCCATCTGGAAATGCTCTCCTGGGGTTCCGTGGCATTCTCTGTTTTTCTTCTTCCTCTTTGGCTACTCTGCTGTGTTCTTTATTAGCTTCTCTTTCTACTGAATCTTTTAAATATAGGTATTCCTCAGAGTTTAGTCCATGACTTTTACTTTCTCATGCTACGCATTGCCTCCAATTTGTCATTGTTACGCTTATAGCTCCAGAGGACATTTCTATATGTCTCTCACATCATGTGCAGCTCAAATTTTTATCCTGAGTTTAGAACCACATGTCCAAAAACCTACTGGACATCTCCACTAGGAAGTCATACAGATAAGATCATCACTCACCATCGCTAAATCTATCATCTGTCTTCCTCTTTGCCTCTCAAACCTCTTCACCTTGCTCTTCCTCCTGTGTTTCCTATTTCACTGAATAGTACAAATTGCCTATGTGAAAAAACATAGGCATCATCTTTTCTTTGTTTTCATCTCCTTCAAAATACATGTTCTATTGACTTTTCCACGTTTGTTTTTAATCCATTCACAGCTCTTCAATGGCACCCCACTGTGCCTATCTTAATTCATGTCACCATCATTTCTTAAAGGGACTACAATAATAGCTTCTTAATTGGCATCCCCCTTTTATTGTCCACACGTCAATTCTTTATAGAATAGAAGCTAGAAGGAATTAAAATTCAATCTAAACTAAAGTTAACATTCAGAGATATGATCATGTTATCTTTCAATTTTAATGAATGACATAGTGACCTTGAATAGAGTTTATATTTTCCATATTTCCCTTGCAGTTTGTGCCATATGACTAAATTTGAGTCAATGGAATATGAGTGGACTTAACGTTTATAACTTCTAAATAGAGCCTTTCTTTGAAAAGAGTGGACCTGTCTTCCTCTTATTTTGAACACTTTCTTGCTAGCTGGGATATAGGTTCAGAAAGTGTGATGAAGATTTTCAAGTATGTAGATGAGTTCAACAACTAAGGGATGATGGAAGAGAAAAAGAAAAAGCTTAGATTCCGATATCATCAGGCTGTATCCAGCCATAATAATACTGAACTGCTGCCTACTTGGATTTATATTCAAGAGAAGTTTTTTTTTTTTTTTATCTTATCCAGTTACTGTATTTTGGGATCTCTTTGTTACAGAAAATTAATCTGTATCCTACATCATACATATTGTGCTTAATGAATCCCCAAAACCCAAACATAAGGTTGAGATTCCATATATCAGAATAAGAGAAACTTATGGATCTGCACCCTATTTTTCATTCCTTTCTCACTATTTTCCTACTGCTGCTCTATTCCCATTCTGAATAACTCAAGTCCTGATACATGCCATGCTTTCTTTTGCATCTTGATATTTGCATGTGTTCATCTCTCTGCCCAGAATACCTTCTCTTGGCTAACCCCTATTGACTTTTCAGTTCTGTCCCTCCTTGAAAATGCCCTCCCCGAATCTACTAGACTAAGTTAGGTGCCCTTCTATGTGCTCCAAAGCATCCCCAGCTTTTGTTAACACTCCACATTCCAGTTGCCTTCCTAATGGGCCTGCTTCTCCCATTAGAACTGTGTTTTGCTCACCATTGTATTGGAGTGCCTAATATAGTGCCAGAGATACAGATGCCAGTACTTGCTGAATCAAGTAAATAGGTGTAGAGCAATCTTTCAGAAATATGAGGAGCTATATGACAATAGTATCGCAATAAATCTGGAGAAAGAAACCTGAAGGAATAGTATTTTTCAAAAGTTACTGTTTTCTATTTTTGGTCTAGTAGGGATCACATTACGAATGGGGAAAGTGCTATTTTTAAGGAAAAGTATGAGAAACTGGTGACCTTTAATAATTTGGGGGTCTGTTAGAAGATCATAGGCTTTATATGGGTATGAGTCTCTCTGAATGCCAGGGGGACAAGGGTTGGGTACATTCACTTCTTAGGAAGACTTACTGACTCAACCTGACTGGTCTGTTTGCTCTACCCTCCCCGTTCTCTACTACTTCCAGAATTCCCTGCACCCTGGGAACCTGCCAGGCCTCCTTCCAGACCGTTCTGAGGGGGAGGGTTGAGGAAGGAAGATGTTCCTGATTTTAGGCAACAATTCTCATTCTTTAGTACCCTGTTCCTATATACACCAGAGAACCCATGACTTTCTGCTAATCTCAGGATCTGTGTAACAGGCAAGGTCTATTTTGGAGATTCTAATAGCTGAGAATTTCCTAAGCTGGGAGAAACACATTTTGTTGGAAATTCTTTTTTTGTATCCCTTACGGTCGTCTTTATTCTGAGGCAGTGCTAGTGAGTCCACATTCCTTTGAGGGAATATTAGCTTCTCCAATAGACTGGTATCAGTTTCTATCAGCTGAGAATGGTATTTTGGATCTGTCTGTGGGATGTTTACTCAAGTAGCTATTTATTTTGCAAAGAAAGAGAAATAAAGTTATACTTTACCATCATTTTCAGCTAAAGGGGGAAAAAAAGAAACAAAATATGTTAATTCTATATTTTAATTCAGAATGTCCTCTCACAAACCCTTTTATTACTCATTTCTGGCCCTCTGTATTCTTTAACCCATATCTTACTGCTGATGGCCTTTGCTGGCCTCCATAAAATATATATAATCATCCAAAAGATCCCATAAAATGAAGCTAATTATACTTGGTATATTCTCGAGTATGGTAGGTATAAAACCTAAATCTAGGTTTCATAAATTTAAATTTGTAGCTAAAAAGAAATTTTATAAAGTGATAGATTTTAATCTTAAATTTATTGTTTCGATGGAAAGCCACCAAAGAATTTTCTATGAAGCTTTCAAGTGAAGCCCAACTGCCCAAGGAAGATTAATCATAAGAATCTGTTTTTATTTGTCAAACATATTTACATAAAGTAACTCACAGAACTCTAGATTTAAGATACATATCTCTTATGTAATTTGCCAGTTTGCTCTGGGAAATTGTATTACCCAAATGTATCTGATTCTGTGGGATTTGCATGACATGCACCTGCAGCCACCTTCTGGATGGGTTTACTATGTACTAAATGCCGGGAGAGGTGGCAGGACAAAGTACTGGGACCTTGGACATACTACAATTAATTTCTAGAGGCCCAATTTTTTTTTCCAGAGAAGTGTGTATATTACAATGGAATCTGGTAACAAAAAACAAGTGACTTAATAGTTTGCCTATAACGTCTTTTCTAGTTGAATTGTTCACTTGCTCGTGTCCAACTCTTCGTGACCCCATGGACTGCAGCATGCCAGGCTTCCCTGTCCTTCACCATCTCCTGGAGCTTGCTCGAGCTCTAGCTGAACACATGTATCTAAACCCTGTATTTGGCCCACTGTTTTGAACTTACCTACAAAATAAAGTGTATTGTTAATAAATTTCATTTCCACAAAGCTGATGCAATTGTCTTCTACTGGTTCTGCAGCCATCTTTATGCCTAACGAAAGCAAACAGTCATCTGTTAAAAGGTAGCGATTATTCCTTTTACACAAAAGGAATATTTTACCACTTACTGCCTCGTTCTGTTCTACCTCCAATTTCAGAAGTCCAGCATGCTGATGAACACTCTGGACATTTAATAAATGCCAGGAGTCTTCAGTTTATGAATGCATGTGTTCAAATGTTCTCTTGCAAACCATTAGATATTTGAAATCTAGATAATGGAAGTATATTCTCATTAAACAGTGTTATAAAGGAAGGATAAGTAGTCCATTATTGAACTGATTTACTATTCCAGTATTTTGTTAGAAATATACATATATTATCAGTATAAACATAGGATGCCAGAAACATATCTATCTAATCCTGTCCTTTAACTAGGGACTGGTTCCATCTCTGCCTTACAACCAACAGGATTATGTGAGTGAAAGACTGAAGACTGACTTCACTGTCAAAGTGCTAAAGGTGAGGCAATGCTAACAATGGTGTTTCTGCCTGCAGTGGGGGTGGGATAGAGGAGGGTGAAGGGCTCTGCATCCTGATGGCTCCCTCTCTGAGCCAGAGGAGCTTTTGATCTGGAGTCTGGACTGGACTATGTTATGCTTTTAGCACAAGTAATACATAAACATAATCTTTCTGTTAAAAAAAATCAAATACAGAATTTGAAAATGCTAAGAATTTTTTTGCTCTTTTCCTCTGTTCCACTCCCCCCAACCTCACTCCAAAATGGTGTGTATCCTTCCAGACCTTTGTTTATGGAGCAAGGGTTCTACATCTGGGAAATCTTTGAACTTGGATGGGGGGAAAAAACCACACAAATATTTTCACCAACTTCTAACTGAAATTTAACAGTTCCTTCCATTATGCTGCAGGAAACAAACCACAGTATTATTCACAGTATCTGTGACTATCATTAATAGATATACATATTTTCTACAGTATTATAATTGTTGCAGAGATCTTGAAATATGGCTCATTACTACTTTGAAACATGGAAGTTATTATTTTCAACATGACATCTTGTTATTTACTGTGCTAATAAAGACTCCCATATAAACCTATTACAATTTGTTAAAATTTTTTTGGTAACTCTCTAATTATGAAGGATTTCCTTTCTAATCCTAAGTATTTCATTTTATGCATATAAAAACATGATTCTGAAAAGGACTCCACAGACTCACAAAAATGATTAAGAAATTCTGCTCTAGACTTCAGAGGTCCATGGCTCCCTGAGGACAGCTATGGTTGGTCCCCCAAGGAAGATGGTTAGGACAAAGTTGTCAATTGGTTTATACACCTATACTTAGAGGTGACTCAAATTTTTTCTAGCACAGTTTGCTAGAGGGCCAAACATGTAGGAGAAGGAAGAAATTAGGTAATGATAACCTTGTATGTGAGACAGCAAAAGAGACAAAGATGTATAGAACAGACTTTTGGACTCTGTGGGAGAGGGAGAGGGTGGGATGATTTGGGAGAATGGCATTGAAACATGTATATCATGTAAGAGACAAATCACCAGTCTAGGTTCGATGCAGGATACAAGATGCTTGGGGCTGGTGCCCTGGTACCAGAGAGATGGTATAGGAAAGGAGGTGGGAGGGGGGGTTCAGGATTGGGAACTCATGTACACCCGTGGCAGATTCATGTTGATGTATGGCAAAACCAATACAGTATTGTAAAGTAAAATTAAAAAAAAAAAAATTATGAAGGATTTCCTTTCTAATCCTAAGTATTTCATTTTATGCATATAAAAACATGATTCTGAAAAGGACTCCACAGACTCACAAAAATGATTAAGAAATTCTGCTCTAGACTTCAGAGGTCCATGGCTCCCTGAGGACAGCTATGGTTGGTCCCCCAAGGAAGATGGTTAGGACAAAGTTGTCAATTGGTTTATACACCTATACTTAGAGGTGACTCAAATTTTTTCTAGCACAGTTTGCTAGAGGGCCAAACATGTAGGAGAAGGAAGAAATTAGGTAATGATAACCTTGTATGTGAGACAGCAAAAGAGACAAAGATGTATAGAACAGACTTTTGGACTCTGTGGGAGAGGGAGAGGGTGGGATGATTTGGGAGAATGGCATTGAAACATGTATATCATGTAAGAGACAAATCACCAGTCTAGGTTCGATGCAGGATACAAGATGCTTGGGGCTGGTGCCCTGGTACCAGAGAGATGGTATAGGAAAGGAGGTGGGAGGGGGGGTTCAGGATTGGGAACTCATGTACACCCGTGGCAGATTCATGTTGATGTATGGCAAAACCAATACAGTATTGTAAAGTAAAATTAAAAAAAAAAAAAGGCTCAGTTGAAAACACTTAACTCATATTGCTGCTGCTGCTAAGTCGCTTCAGTCATGTCCGACTCTGTAAGACCCCACAGACAGCAGCCTACCAGGCTCCTCCATCCCTGGGATTCTCCAGGCAAGAACACTGGAGTGGGTTGCCATTTCCTTCTCCAAAGCATAACTCATATTAAGCTAATATAAACTAATTGTTACCTGGTGTCTACTTTTGTTACTTTTTATTATGAAAAATTTGTACACATTGTGAAATGATTACCACAGTAAATCTAGTAACAATCTGTTACTGTACAGTTGCAAAATTTTATTTCTTATGATAAGAATTTCTAGGATAATTTATTAGTAACTTTCAAATTTGTAATAAAATATTATTGACTATAGTGCACATGCTGTACTTTACATCCTACAACTTATTTATAACTTGAAGTTTGCACCTCTTGATCCCCTTCATTCATTTTGCCTGTCCCTTCCCCCTCTCCTCTGTTGACCACTAATCTGTTCTCTATGAGCTTTATTTTATTTCATTTGTTCTTTTTTTTTTATTTCACATATAAGTGAAATTATATAGTATTTATCTCTCTGTTGGATTTATCTCACTGCTAAGTGAAATAAATGAGTGTTCAAGGTCCATTCATGTTGTCGCAAGAGTTCGTTATTTTAATGACTAGTATTCTATTATATACACTATATCTTCTTTATCCATTCATCCATTGATGGGTACTTATGTTGTTTCCTGTTCAGTTCAGTTCAGTCGCTCAGTTGTATCTGACACTTTGTAACCCCATGGACAGGAGCACACCAGGATTCCTTGTCCATCACCAACTCCTGGAGCTTGCTCAAACTCATGTCCGTTGAGTCGGTGATGCCATCGAACCATCTCATCCTCTGTCGTCCCCTTCTCCTCCAGCCTTCAATGTTTCCTAGCATCAGGGTCTTTTCCAGTGGGTCAGTTCTTCACATCAGGTGGCCAAAGTATTGGAGCTTTAACTTCACCTTCAGCATCTGTCCTTCCAATGAAAATTCAGGACTGATTCCCTTTAGGATTGACTGGTTGGATCTCCTTGTAGTCCAAGGGACTCTCAAGAGTCTTCTCCAACACCACAGTTCAAAAGCAACCATTCTTCAGCACTCAGCTTTCTCTATGGTCCAACTCTCACATCCATACATGACTAATGGAAAAGCCATAGCTTTGACTAGACAGATCTTCATTGGCAAAGTAACGTCTCTGTTTTTTAATGTGCTGTCTAGGTTGGTCATAGCTTTCTTCCAAGGAGCAAGCGTCTTTGAATTTCATGGCTGCAGTTACCATCTGCAGTGATTTTGGAGCCCAAGAAAATAAAGTCCTCACTGTTTCCCCATCTATTTGTCATGAAGTGATGGGCCTGGATGCCATGATCTTTGTTTTCTGAATGTTGAGTTTTAAGCCAGCTTTTTCACTCTACTCTTTCACTTTCATCAAGAGGCTCTACTGTTCCTCTTCACTTTCTGCCATAAGGGTGGTGTCATCTGCATATCTGAGGTCACTGATATTTCTCCTGGCAATCTTGATTCCAGCTGTGCTTCATCCAGCTTAGCATTTCACATAATGTACTCTGCATATAAATTAAATAAGCAGGGTGACAATATACAGCCTTGATGTACTCCTTTCCCAATTTGGAACTAGTTCATTTTTCCAAGTCCGGTTGCAACTGCTGCTTACAGATTTCTCAGTAGGCAGGTAAGGTGGTCTGGTATTCCCATCTCTTTCAGAATTTTCCACAGTTTGTTGTGATCCACACAGTCAATGGCTTCAGCACAGTCAATGAAGCAGAAGTAGATTTTTTCTTCGAAATTTTCTTGCTTTTGCTATGATCCAGTGGATGTTGGCAATTTAATCTCTGTTTCCTCTGCCTTTTCTAAATCCAGCTTAAACATTTCTGGAAGTTCCTGGTTCATGTATTGTTGAAGCCTAGCTTGGAGAATTTTGAGCATTACTTTACTAGCATGTGAGATGAGTGCAATTGTGCAGTAGTTTGAACATTCTTTGGCATTGCCTTTCTTTGGGATTGGAATGAAAACTGACCTTTTCCAGTCCTGTGGCCACTGCTGAGTTTTCCAAATTTGCTGGCATATTGAGTATAGCACTTTAACAGCATTATCTTTTAGGATTTTCCATATCTTGCCTATTATGAATGCTGCTGCTGCTGCTAAGTCACTTCAGTTGTGTCCGACTCTGTGTGACCCCATAGACGGCAGCCCACCAGGCTCCCCCATCCCTGGGATTCTCCAGGCAAGAATACTGGAGTGGGTTGCCATTTCCTTCTCCAATGCATGAAAGAGAAAAGTGNTGAGATGAGTGCAATTGTGCAGTAGTTTGAACATTCTTTGGCATTGCCTTTCTTTGGGATTGGAAGGAAAACTGACCTTTTCCAGTCCTGTGGCCACTGCTGAGTTTTCCAAAATTGCTGGCATATTGAGTGCAGCACTTTCACAGCATCATCTTTCAGGATTTGAAATAGCTCAACCAATATTCCATCACCTCCACTAGCTTTGTTTGTAGTGATGCTTCCGAAGTCCCACTTGACTTCGCACTCCAGGATGTCTGGCTCTAGGTGAGTGATCACACAATCGTGATTATCTGGGACGTGAAGATCCAGTTACGTCAAGATCCACGTGAAGATGGGTTACAATGGAGAAGGAAATGACAGCCTATTACAGTAGTCTTGCCTGGAGAATCCCATGGACAGAGGAGCCTGGCGGGCTACAGCCCATGGGATCGCAGAGTTGGACACATCTGAAGTGACTGAAAATGCATATAGCTTACAAGGAAACCACCCAAGCCATATGTTTTTTGTGTGTGTGTGTGTTCTTAGTTGCTAGGTCATGTCTGACTCTTTGCGACCTCGTGCGCCAGGCTCTTCTGTCCAAGGCATTTCCCAGGCAAGAATATTGGAGTAGTTTGCCATTTCTTCCTCCAGGGGATCTTCCCAACCCAGGGATCAAACCTGCATCTCCTGCATTGCAGGCAGATTCTTTATCTGTTGAGCCATTGTGGAAGCCCCCAGCCACATATAGAGATACACAGAAAGGGTCTAGGACTTACCCCAAGGCAGGCATGGGAACCCCTGCAGATGGAACCTGACCCCCACAACGTCCTGAGCTCCCCAAAATGGCCCATATCCCAAGAGCCCTTCCAAAACACCTGCTGCTATCTGATCTCTGCCCTATTGGAAGAAAGTAACATTCCAAAGACTAGTAAGAGTTCACTCTTTCTGAGAAGATTCTCAACAGTCATTTGCAGGTAACAGACAGGGAAAAGTCTATTATAGTTTTTTCCAGGTGCAGTTTGAAATGATGCATTTAATTAATTATGCGGTCAAGCATTTAAGTACCTTATTAGGTATCTCTGCCTACCTTGTTTTTAATCTTCCTATCCAAGCTCACTCTCTCTTTCAAAAAGTAAGCTTTATTCAGTTCAGTTCAGTTCAGTGGCTTGGTCGTGTCCGACTCTTTGCGACCCCATGTATCACAGTACGCCAGGCCTCCCTCTCCATCACCAACTCCCAGAGTTCACACAAACTCATGTCCATCGAGTCAGTGATGTCATCCAGCCATCTCATCCTCTGTCGTCCCCTTCTCCTCCTGTCCCCAATCCCTCCTAGGATCAGGGTCTTTTCCACTGAGTCAACTCTTTACATGAGGTGGCCAAAGTACTGGAATTTCAGCTTCAGCATCATTCCTTCCAAAGAACACCCAGGACTGATCTCCTTTAGGATGGACTGGTTGGATCTCCTTGCAGTCCAAGGCACTCTCAAGAGTCTTCTCCAACACCACAGTTCAAAAGCATCAATTCTTCGGCACTCAGCTTTCTTCACAGTCCAACTCTCACATCCATATATGACCACTGGAAAAACCATAGCCTTGACTAGACGGACCTTTGTTGGAAAAGTAATGTCTCTGCTTTTGAATATNTTGTGTGTGTGTGTGTGTGTGTGTGTGTGTGTGTGTGTGTGCTAATACATACTGTTTTGATTACTATAGCTTGCAATGTATTAGTAGTTTGAAATCAGGGAGTATAATGCCTCCAGGTTTGTTCTTCTTTCTCAAGATTGCTTTAGTTATTCAAAATCTTTCGTGGTTACATACAAATTTTAGGATGTATTGTTCTATTTCTGTGAAAAATGCCATTGAAGTTTTAATAGGGATTGCATTGAATTTGTATATTGCTTTGGGTAATACAGACATTTAAATCATATTAATTCTTCCAATTCATGAGCATGAACTCTATTTCCATTTATTTGGATCTCTTTCATTTCTTTCATCAGTGTCATATAGTTTTTGGCATTATAGGTCTTTACCTCTTTGACTAAGTTTATTCCTAGATAATTTTTTTTGATGTAATTGTAAATGGGATTGTTTGTAAATGGGCTTGTTTTCTTAATTTCTCTTTCTTGTTCTTTGTTGTTAGTGTATAATAAAACAACAATATTTGTATACTGATTTTGTACTCTGCAATTTTACTGTATTCATTTATTAGTTCTAACTTTTTTTGTAGAGTCATAGGGTTTTCTATGTATAAAATCATGCTTTCTGCAAATAGTGACAGTTTACTTCTTCCTTTCCAACTTGGACATCTTTCATTTCTTTTTCATGATGAATTATCCTAGCTAGGAGGGCCCATACTGTGTTGAATAAAACTGGCAACAGTGGGTATATTTATCTTGTTCCTGATCTTAGATAAAAAATTTTCAGCTTTTTGCTGTTGAGTATGATGTTAACTGTGGGCTTGTCAAATATGGCCTTTATTATGTTGAGGTGAGATCTCTCTACACTCACTTTGTTGAGAATTTTTTGTGTGTGTGTGTGTGAAAGGGTATTGAATTTTGTCAAATACTTTTCTGCATTTATTGAGATGATCATAAGATTTTTATCCTTTATTTTGTTAATCTAGTGTATCACATTGATTTGTGGAACTGAACAACCCTTGCATCCCTGAAATAAATCCCACTTGATAATTGTGTTCAGTTCAGTTCAGTTCAGTCACTCAGTCGTGTCCAATTCTTTGCAACCCCATGAATCACAGCACACCAGGCCTCCCTGTCCATCACCAACTCCAATTTTTATCCTTTATTTTGTTAATCTAGTGTATCACATTGATTTGTGGAACTGAACAACCCTTGCATCCCTGAAATAAATCCCACTTGATAATTGTGTTCAGTTCAGTTCAGTTCAGTCACTCAGTCGTGTCCAATTCTTTGCAACCCCATGAATCACAGCACACCAGGCCTCCCTGTCCATCACCAACTCCTGGAGTTCACCCAAACTCATGTGCATTGAGTCGGTGATGCCATCCAGCCATCTCATTCTCTGTCGTCCCTTTCTCCTCCTGCCCCCAGTCCCTCCCAGCATCAGGGTCTTTTCCAATGAGTCAACTCTTCGCATCAGGTGGCCAAAGTATTGGAGTTTCAGCCTCAGCATCAGTCCTTCCAGTGAACACCCAGGACTGATCCCCTTTAGGATGGACTGGTTGGATCTCCTTGCAGTCCAAGGGATTCTCAAGAGTCTTCTCTAACACCGCAGTTCAAAAGCATCAATTCTTCGGCTGATAATGTTGTATGATCCTATTAATGTATTGTTGAATTTGGTTTGTTAATATTTTGTTGAGAATTTCTGCATCTATACCCATGAAGGATATTAGTCCATAATTTTTTTCTGTTTTCCTTGTCTAGTTTTGGTATCATGGTAATGCTGGCCTTATAAAATGAGTTTGGAAGCACTCACTTCTCTTTAGTTTTTTGGAACACTTTCAAAAGGGCTGAAGTCAATCTTCTTTGAATATTTGGTAGAATTCATTAGTGAACATTTCTGTCCTAGACTTGTTTGCTGGGAGTTTTTTGATAGCTGATTCAGAAAAGTCTTAAAACTGAGTATTTCTAGAAATTATACATTTCTTCTAGCTTGTCTGATTAGTTGCTGCATAATTGTTTACATAACTCTTATGATTCTTTGTATTTCTCTGTATCAGTTGTAATTTCTGCTCCTTCATTTATGATCTTTTTTGTTTGAGTTCTTTGTCTTTTTTTCTTGTCTTCTTCAGTTCAGTTCAGTCGCTCAGTCGTGTCCGACTCTTTGTGACCCCATGAACTGCAGCACACCAGGCCTCCCTGTCCATCACCAACTCCCGGAGTTCATTCAAACTCATGTCCATCGAGTCAGTGATGCCATCCAGCCATCTCATCCTCTGTGGTCCCCTTTTCCTCTTGCCCCCAGTCCCTCCCAGCATCAGAGTCTTTTCCAATGAGTCAACTCTTCACATGAGGTGGCCAAAATATTGGAATTTCAGCTTTAGCATCATTCCTTCCAAAGAAATCCCAGGGCTGATCGCCTTTAGAATGGACTGGTTGGATCTCCTTGCAGTCCAAGGGACTCTCAAGAGTCTTCTCCAACACCACAGTTCAAAAGCATCAATTCTTTGGCGCTCAGCTTTCTTCACAGTCCAACTCTCACATCCATGCATGACCACTGGAAAAACCATAGCCTTGACTAGATGGACCTTTGCTGGCAAAGTAATGTCTCTGCTTTTGAATATGCTATCTAGGTGGGTCATAACTTTCCTTCCAAGGAGTAAGTGTCTTTTAATTTCAGGGCTGCAGTCACCATCTGCAGTGATTTTGGAACCCCCCAAAATAAAGTCTGACACTGTTTCCACTGTTTCCCCATCTATTTCCCATGAAGTGATAGGACCAGATGCCATGATCTTCGTTTTCTGAACGTTGAGCTTTAAGTCAACTTTTCCACTCTCCTCTTTCCCTTTCAACAAGAGGCTTTTTAGTTCCTCTTCACTTTCTGCCATAAGGGTCGTATCATTTGCTTGTCTCCTTAAGGTTTGTCAACTTTGTTTATCTTTTCAAAGAACCAGATCCTAGTTTCACTGATCTTTTCTATTATCTTTTGGGTTTCCCAGGTGCCACAGTGGTGAAGAACCAGCCTGCCAGTGCGAGAGATGCAGGAGACACAGGTTCGATCAATCTCTATGTCAGAAAGATCCTCTGGAGAAGGAAATGGCAACCCACTCCAGTATTCTTGCCTGGGAAATTCCATGGACAGAGGAGCCTGGTGGGCTACAGTCCATGGGGTTGCAAAGAGTAAGACATGACTGGGCACACATGCATGTACTTTGTCCTTTTAGTTTGTATTTCACTTATTTCTGCTCTTATTTTCATTATTTCATTCCTTCTGATGACTTTGGGCTTAAAATTTGTTCTTTTTTTCTTTAATTGTAAAGTAGGATCATATATTTGAGATTTTTCTTGCATATTGAAGTAGTCCTGTATCACTATAAACTGCCCTCTTAAAGCTCCTTTGGCTGTATCCCGTAAGTTTTGGCATGTTAATTTTCCATTTTCACTTGTCTCAAGATAATTTTTAAATTTCTCTTTTAATTTGTTCATTGACCCTTTGGTTGTTCATAGAATGTTTTTTAATCTCCACATATTTGTGATTTTTCCATTTTTTAAATAGATGATTTCTATTTTCAAACTACTGTGATGAGAGAAGATGCTTGACATGATTTTGATCTTAAGTTCATGAAACTTATTTTGTGGCCTAACATATGATCTATTGTGGAGAATGTTCCACATGCACTTGGGTGCACTTAAGTAGAACGTATATTCTGCTGTTTTTAGCTGGAATGTTCTGTATATATCCATTAAGTTTGAAATAAGTCTTGTAGGCAGCATATAGATGGTTCTTATATTTTTATCCATTCTGCTACTCTCTGCCTTTTGATTGGAGATTTTAGTCCCCTTACTTTAAAAAAAAATTATTTAATTGGAGGATAATTACCTTACAATACTGTGATGGCTTTTGCCATACATCAACATTAATCGATCATGGGTATACATGTGTACCCCCATCCTGAACCGCCTTCCCACTTCCCTCCCCACCCCATCCCTCTGGGTTGTCCCAGAGCACTGACTGGCTTTGGGTGCCGTTTCATGCATCGAACTTGCACTGGTCATCTATTTTACATATGGTAATTACATGTTTCAACGCTATTCTCCCAAATTATGCCACCTAGTCCCTTACTTTAAGATAATTATTGATTGGTATGTACTTATCGCCAATTTGTTAATAGTTTTCTGCCTGTCTGCCTGTTTTATCATTTCTTTTTGTTTCGTCATTTGATTTCTTCTCTGTTGTTTGATGACTTTCTATAGTGTTATGCTTAGATCCCTTCCTCATTTTTGTGTGTGTATCTACTATAGATTTTTGCCTGGTGGTTATCATGAGAGTGATCTCTAAATACCTTCTACATGAAATATATATTTTAAGTTTATAAGAAGTTTGAATGTATTATAAAACTCTACATTTTCATTTCTACCCCAAACATTTTATGTTTTGAAGTCACACTTTAAATTTTTTACTTTCTGTAATCCTTAATTAGTTATTTCGTAGTTTTAAAAATTACTTTTGTCTTTTAATCTTTATACTAACTTTTTAAGTGATTAATCCACTAATTATTATATGTTTACCTCTATAATGAGATTTTTACTTTCATCTATTTCTTGTTCCTAATTAGTGCACTTTCTTTTCAGCTTAAGAAAGTCCCTTTAACATTTTGTGTAAGACTGGTTTAGTGGAGATGAACCCCTTTAGCTTTTGTTTGTTGGAAAAGCTATTTATTTTTTTACAGTTTTGAATAATAAAACTTTCCAGGTAGAGTATTCTTGGTTGGAAGTTTCTTCCTTTCACCAGTTTGAATATATCATGCTACTCTTTTCTGGCCTGCAAATTTTCTCCTGAGAAATCAGCTGATACTCTTATGGGGCTTCTTTTGTATGTAATAAATTGCTTTTCCTTTTTTTGTTTTCAAGATTCTCTCTTTAACTTTTGATATTTCAATTATAATGCGTCTTGGAGTCTTTGCATTCTTTTTTTGAAACTCCTTGGATTTCCTGGATCTGGGCATCTGTTTCATTCCCCAGGTAAGGGAAAATTTCAGCTATTATTTTTTCAAATAAGTATTCTACTCCCCTTTCTCTCTCTTCTCCTTTTGAGAACCCAGTAATGTGAATGCAATTCTGCTTGATGTTTGTCCCACTGGTTCCTTAACTTCACTTTCTAAAATTTGTTTGCTATTTTGCTGCTCTGTTTGAGTGAGTTCTACTGCCTTGTATTTCAGATAACTGATTCATCTAGTCTGCTGCTGAGTCCCTCTAGTGTATTTTTCAGTTTAGCTGTTGTCTTCTTCAGTCTGTGACTTCTGTTTGGTACTTTCCTCTATATTCTGTTTGTGGAGGTTCTTACTGAGTTCATCCATTCTTCTCCTGAGTTTGGTGAGTACTTTTATGACCATTACTTTAAAATATTTATCAGGTAAATTACTTATCTCCATTTCATTAAGATTTTCTTCTGGGGTTTTATCTTATTCATTCCTTTGGAACATAGTCTTCTCATTTCTCATTTTGCTTGACTTTCTGTACTTGTTTTTATATATTAGGCAAAACAGTTATCTCTCCTAGTCTTAAAGGCATGACCTTGTGTAAAGATGAACCTTATTGCTTAACCTTGCCCTAGTTCTTGGCGGCCACTCAGCCTTTGTGGTTGTATATGTAGCCTGATTTATTCTTGATAGGTCCCAAGTGTTGAGGGACCTGTGAGTATTTCAGAGGGAGAGACCTCAGTGAGCACCTAGCTTCAGGCTGATTAGAAGCCAGACTCCCAGGCAGCAGTTTTTAAGGTATGTAAACATATATTGCCCTGTGGGACTGCAGTGATAAATTCTGCCAGCCACCAGAGCTAGCCATCTGAAGGTGTCCTTTTGACTACAGTTGGCAAAAATCAGGGCTATCATAGTGTGTGTGAGATCCCTTCTTGTAGGTGCCAGTGAACTGCAGCAAAGCCAAAGAAGAGTGCAGAGATGGTTCTCCCATGGCTTTTAGATGAGATAAACGTGAAGTGTGCTCCTCAGCCTGAAGCTCAAGGACAAGTCGTTAGTCCTTGTTCACAGGGACACTGGAGGGACATTTCAGTCTGCTGTCTGTGCAGCACCCTGAGGGTGGTAGTCTTCTGAGAACTCCCCATTTGATTGTCTCAGATTCATGGGACCTAGAAATGCATTCGCTCCAGCCACCAAAATTAAGAGGTCTAGGAACATTCCCCCATGTGGGCTGTGTACACCTGCCTGGCCTTGGCAGGGCCAGGAGAGAAATATGGGGGTGCAGTGTGCCCAGTGGTATTAGCAGGTTATAGGGAGAGTGCCAAGATGGCACTTGTCTGTGCCAGTGCTAGCAAGATAGAGGGAAATTGCCAAAACAGCACCTGCCAGTGCCTTCATCCAGGTGGAGAGAATACTAACAGGCTCCTGCACCTGCCTCAGACGCTTTAAGATCAGCAAATGACTCTTCTTTTACATTTGGTCCGGGTGCTTTTCAGACTGCTACTTTCACGATGGGTCCTCTGGTAAATAACCTGCACACAAGCCCTTTAAGAGCAGAATCTGTTTCCTACAGCCCCGTGGTTCTCCTGGATGTAAACTCTGCTGATTTTCAAAGCCAGATGTACTGGGGGCTTATCTTTTTGGTGTAGTTCTCCAGGGCTGGGGTGCCTGCCGTGGGGCACTGACTTTTTGCTCCTCGGGGAATAGCTCTGCTTTATGTTATCCGTCTCTGTTGTGGGTTGCTGCACCATAAGTGGGGTTCTTGATGAAACCATGTTTCTCCATCTCCTACCCATCTGGATGTGGCTCTTTTATCTTTTCTTGTGGAGGAAATTTCAGCTAGTTTTTAGGTCTTTTTCAGAGGGAATGGTTTATATGTAACTGTAGATCTGTTGTCTGTGGCAGGAAGTGAGTTCAAGATCTTGTGAGGCTACCATCTTGAACTGACTGTCCATTTGGTGGCTATTTAACAATTTTATATAGATTCTGCTGCTGCTGCTAAGTCACTTCAGTTGTGTCCGACTCTGTGTGACCCCATAGACGGCAGCCCACCAGGCTCCCCCATCCCTGGAATTCTCCAGGCAAGAACACTGGAGTGGGTTGCCATTTCCTTCTCCAATGCATGAAAGAGAAAAGTGAAAGTGAAGTCGCGCAGTCTGTCCGACTGTTAGCGACCCCATGGACTGCAGCCCACCAGGCTCCTCCGTCCATTGGATTTTCCAGGCAAGAGTACTGGGGTGGGGTGCCATTGCTTTCCCCGTTTATATAGATTCAGTTCATAGATAATAAATAAGCATACATATATGCATATATACACATATGTATGCTTTTTATTTTACATTTATTTTTTAGAGAACCACATGATTCTCCATAAACATTGTTCAAATTAAAAAAAAATGACAAGAATTGAGAGAGTATCACTGAAAGATATGCATTACCATGTGTAAAACAGCGGGAAGTTGCTGTATAACACAAGGAGCTTAGCCTGGTCTCTGTGATGACCTAGACTGGTGGGATGGGAGTAGGCAAAGGGGAGGCTCAAGAGGGAGGGGAGGGAGTCTATATATGTAGACTTATGGCTGATTCATGTTGCTGTATAGCAGAAAGCAACACAACATTGTAAAGTAATTATCCTCCAGTTAAAGAAAAAAACAAGAGAAAGAATGAGCTTTTGGAATATCTAAGCGCCTTGATGAAAGGGATCAAGGCAAAGTAGGGGTGGGGATACTGAAAATAAATGGCTGAGATTTTCAAAGAAAATTACACCTTCTAGAAAATTTCATAAAAATATGGCCTCAAATATTTTAACATGGTTTGTAAATATATCCTTTATTATTTTTTCCCCTGCTAGAATGTAAATTCCATAAGAGTAGGAATATCATCAGCTTCAGTTTTGTGAACCTGGTGTGTAGCAGACATCTGATAAATGCTTGCTGAATGAATGAATAAATATCTAAAATTATAATAAAAATAATGCCACAGTTACCTGTTTGTCTCAAGAGCTTCTGAGATATTTAAAGAATAGCCTCATTTACAATATGCCAACGTGAAAGCAGATATTTTTACCAGGTAGAAGAGACACTTCTATGCAGCAATAGTGTTAGCAGTTCACAACTCACTTGGCCTACCAGCTTTGAAACTATCATTCTAAACAAACTATTTAATTTGGAGGTCACATATTTCATTTTGCCTATAAAGTGAGATTATTATTTTCATTTTAAATTAGTTTGATTCTGCCTAGTTCAATTCACATAAATACAACTTGCAGTGTAGTTAAGTTTGCCAAAAGCTTGAAAAGGAGAGTAGGCTAAAGAACTTGAACTTTTTTTCTGAAAGTACTGACTTATTTTCAGTAGAAGAAAGACATGGTGAAATTTATGTTTCAAAGAGCTCTCTCTGGTACCAGTATAGAAAATAGATTTGATGAGATATTAATAAATTTGGACAGAGGCCAGAAAACAGCTGCAGAAACAATTTTAACAAGTTAAGAGTTGATGAGGCTACAAACTAAGGCAGTGGCTGTAGGCATGATTCAAGAGAGATTAGGCAGCATTTTTTAGCTGATTAGTTGTGAGTCAAATGGTAAAAGGAGGAACTGAGGATGACTTCAAAGTTTCTGGGCAATGTGTTGAGTGATTACCTCATTAAGAAAACAGAATGAAAGACAAGTCTTGAGTAGAAAATTATTAAATCAGTTTTGCAAATCTAAGAGATAAGTATCACGGAAGTCAAAAAGCAAAGGAACTTCAACCAGAAGCAGTTGGTTGGAGTCAGAAGCTGTAGAGTCCATAATTTAGATACAAGCTTAAACTTGTTCATTGAATTTGGCAATTAGAAATTNCATGCGAAGAGCTGACTCGTTGAAAAAGACTCTGATGCTGGGAGGGATTTGGGTCAGAAGGAGAAGGGGACGACAGAGGATGAGATGGCTGGATGGCATCACTGACTCGATGGATGTGTTTGAGTGAACTCCGGGAGTTGGTGATGGACAGGGAGGCCTGGCGTGCTGCAAGTCACGGGGTCGCAGAGTCGGATACAACTGAGCGACTGAACTGAACTGAACTGACTGAGATAGTCACATGTAGGCATGGGCTTCCTGGTAGTTCAGATGGTAGAGAATCTGCCTGCAATTTAGGACACGAGGGTTTGATCCTGGGGCTAAAAAAATATCCTGGAGAAGAGAATGGCAACCCACTCCAGTATTCTTGCCTGGAGAATTCCAAGGAGAGAGGAGTTTGTGGGTGGGCTACAGTCTATGGGGTCACAACGAGTTGGACACAACTGAGCAACTAACACACATATACAGATGGCATAAAGAAGAATTTAAGAATCTTCATTTAAGAAATGAAGATATTACTCAGCCCTTTCCTTGCTGTGAAATAAAATTCTTCTGGGGAATGCTATAATATTGTCCAATGTAGCACAGCATAAGGGTGTTGATGCAGATTCCATCAAGATTTCATATGAATAATTTTGTTTGTTTTTAAAATAGTTGATTCAGAGTTGAAGCTCCCTTTAAAGAGAAGCTTATTTATTTTAACATTCTAAAGCAATGATTCTTGAGGGTTCATGAGGTCAAAGAAATTTTCAAAAATAATTCTAAGATGTAATTTGTAATTTTCACTTTCATAAGTGTACACAACAGTTTACCAGGGTCTACATCTTGTGTGATATTGCATAGACTGAATGCAGAAGCAGATGAGAATACACCGGTTTTTTTTTTAATTAGGCCAGATGTTAAAGAGATTTGTAAAAATGAAAACAATTTCACTCTTCACAGGAGATTTTTTTTTTTGCAATATATAGTTATCCATAATTTAAAATGTTATTTAGTTATTTGTGCTAACATGTTATGTGCTTATTGTTATCTTCAAATAAACATTATTTTTTACATTTCTCAGTTTTAATTTCTAATATAGCAAATGACAGTAATACAATAACTACCCCAGAGAAACAAAAAGTCTTCAGGATCCTCAATAATTTTTAGGAGTATAAAGAGGTCATGGGATCAACATGTTTGAGAACATTTCCCCTAAAGTGATACTCTCCAAGAGTGGCTAAAAGAGANTTACATTTCTCAGTTTTAATTTCTAATATAGCAAATGACAGTAATACAATAACTACCCCAGAGAAACAAAAAGTCTTCAGGATCCTCAATAATTTTTAGGAGTATAAAGAGGTCATGGGATCAACATGTTTGAGAACATTTCCCCTAAAGTGATACTCTCCAAGAGTGGCTAAAAGAGAGAAAAAGATTTTCCTCTGACTATGCCATCTGTGTTCCTTATGTTGTTACCAACTAGTCTCCCATCATAGTGATGTGAGAGAAGTTAAATTCCTCTCAATCGCTTTTCTATCTTATCACTTACTTCTTATCTCCATGCTTGAGTTTCTAAATAGCAAGTAATGATATTTCTTACCTGTGCTCAATAGCTTCCTAGGAGAGGAAACGTGATCTGAAAGGTTTGAGGTCCTTTTCTTTTCCTTATAGAAGACGGCAGCCCCTTCAGCAGCCGAAGCAGGCAGCCAGGAGCGCTGAAAGCATTGGAAAGCAGAACTCTCTGTCGATCCGGATTCGACTGCCGCCTGGGAAGGAGGGGGTTCTAGGGAGAAAGGAGGAAGAAGGTGGAGGGAGGAGACTATTCTGGCACGCCTAGGACCCGCCTTCAAACGTGGCCTGTTTCCTAAGGCAGTGAAACCTGAAACAGAGTGTCAGAGAATAAGGATATTTCTTTTAATATAAAATCACGTTAATGAAACCATTTCTTCTGTTGCAGTTCTGGCCCTTCAGTTTGTACCTCTTTCCGAAGTACACCCAAACACTTTAAAAAAAAAAAGAAAAAAGCACCTGCTTGGTCAATCAGACGCATTTTTCTCACATTAATTTTTCTCTTCTGAGACTTTCTGTTCAGGCTTTAGCACATTTTCTCATCTAACTGAGCTAAATACCATAGGAGAGCAGAAGCGGAAGACGACTTAGCAACTGAACAACAGGGATGAATAATCAGCCCTAGGAGGGTAAGTCCTGTAATGTAATCACCCCACCTCAAATGAAACTGGTAAAGAGCAGAGTGTAACTATCACAGCCTTGGAAATAACTAACAGAAACAAAGTTTCTTAGCTATTTTCTCTTGAACATGTGCTAAATTGTATTACCTTGCTAGCAACGGAATTAGCACAGTGATTTTTTTATTTTTTCACTTTTTTTTGGCCATTTCAGAGACTGTATGGAAACAAGGGTTCTAGAATTAGGAAACAAAATGTTTATAAAAACAGCTAGTTGAGCTGTTTTCGTTGTTGTTGCTTGTGTGTTTTCTTAGTTGTCAACAAGATAGGGTTTTCATTTCATAACGTCAAAGAAACATTATGTCCACAGTAGTTATTACAAAGGAAGTCTAAGATAAGATGGTTGAGGGTGCTTGGTACAGTGATTATCAGAAGGGAAAAAAAAAGCACACTTAAGAAACCAATGCAATATTGTAAAGCAATTATTCTCCAATTAAAAATAAATAATAAGAAAAGAAGTGTATGATGGGATTTTGCTGATGGTTCAGTGGTTAGGAATCTGCCTGCCAATGCAGGGAAGTCAAGTGGGCCTTGGAAAGCATCACTATGAACAAAGCTAGTGGAGGTGATGAAATTCCAGTTGAACTATTTAAAATCCTGAAAGAGGATGCTGTGAAAGTGCTGCACTCAGTATGCCAGCAAATTTGGAAAACTCAGCAGTGGCCACAGGACTGGAAAAGGTCAGTTTTCATTACAATTCCAAAAAAAGGCAATGCCAAAGAATGCTCAAACTACTGCACAACTGCACTCATCTCACATGCTAGTAAAGTAATGCTCAAAATTCTCCAAGCCAGGCTTCAGCAATACGTGAACCGTGAACTCCCTGATGTTCAAGGTGGTTTTAGAAAAGGCAGAGGAACCAGAGATCAAATTGCCAACATCTGCTGGATCATGGAAAAAGCAAGAGAGTTCCAGAAAAACATCTATTTCTGCTTTATTGACTATGCCAAAGCCTTTGACTGTGTGGATCACAATAAACTGTGGAAAATTCTGAAAGAGATGGGAATACCAGACCACCTAACCTGCCTCTTGAGAAATCTGTATGCAGGTCAGGAAGCAACAGTTAGAACTGGACATGGAACAACAGACTGGTTCCAAATAGG
>SJYX01007885.1:59158-83725 GCA_006410675.1 Oreotragus oreotragus | reverse complement strand
AGAAATTAAAACCCAAAAGTAATCTGTCCAGTTTCTCAATATGTAAACTGTGCTATTGCTATTTAATGTTACCATATGATTATTTTCACTAATATTATTATACAATGTTAATAAAAATTTGTTTTATCATGTTATTTTTATTATCATATGTTAGATAAGGAAATGGCAACCCACTCCAGTATTCTTGTTTGGAAAATTCCATGGACAGAGGAGCCTGGTGGACTATGGGGTCACAAAGAGTTGGACACAACTGAGCAACTGAGCTCAATAAAAATTTGGTTTCAAATTATTATCTTGTGGTAAAATAAAAACTAGAAATTTGTAACCAGAACTTTATATGAATTGACTTTTTTACACATTAACAGTATCAATGGTGCAGTTAATGAAGTATATTTAGAAGCCTTAGCAAGCTATGTGGTATGGGATAAAGATTAGTGGTCCAAAAGTAAAGAGATTGGTTAAACAAGTTAGCCTTAGCGAGTCATTTCAGTCCTGTTATAATTCAGGAATTGAATTTGGACTAGGAAATCTCAATATTTTTCTAGCAAAAAAATCCTCCCTTTGAGGAGAGTTTGGGAAGAATGGATACATGTATATCTGTGGCCCAGTCCCTTCACTGTTCACCTGAAACTCACATTATTAATCAGCTATACTCCAATACAAAACAAAAACTGTTTTTAAAAAAAATCTACATTGTTGGAAGATACTATGACTTTAATGAAAACTTAATATGTATAATTTATATAATTGATCAGATTAAAAAAATCACAACACTCGCTGTTCAATCATATGGACAATTCTATCTGTTACATGTGTATTTTGCCTATATAAGTAATCATAAATTTGGATATATATTTAGACAGTACCACAGGGAATTTGGTATTCTTCAGGTGGATAGCAGAGATTCCCTGGTGGCTCAGATGGTAAAGCATCTGCCCGCAATGCAGGAGACCTGGGTTCGATCCCTAGGTCAGGAAGATCCCCTGGAGAAGGAAATGGCAACCCACTGCAGTACTCTTGCCTAGAAAATTCCATGGATGGAGGAGCCTGGTGGCCTACATTCCATGGGTTTGCAAAGAGTCGGACACGATTGAGCGACCTCACTCACTCACTCAGGTGGACAGCATGTTTGCCCTGCTGCCTTCTAAATGTTAAAATCTCATTTCATCAATTACTATCTTAAGGCATATATACCATGTAAGATAAATATTCATACAAGAAAGGATTGAAAACAATAATGTAATATTTACTAAGTATATTGGTTAAAGTGGAAAAATTATTTGGCTCATAGGCAGATATGTTAATGGCACAGGATAGGTAGGAGGTCAGTAAAGATTAGAAATAGGATTTTAAAAACTAAATGCAACAGGATGACTACATTTGAGTTGGTATGACAAATCTTCTGGATTTTGAGTTATCCTGTTGCCTTACAGAGTTCTTTAATGTTTAACTGTGAAAATGACTGCTAGCTTGGGCAGAAGCTAGCAACATTAAGAAATTTTCTTGAGTTATTTTTTTCTTAAATATGTTATTAATGTAAAAGATGAGGCTAGCATTGTTTCAGAGTAGATTTTGATTTCATATTATATTTATTATACCTTTTTTTTTTCTTTTTGCTGTGGCATATGGGATCTTAGTTCCCTGAACAGGGATGAAACCGTGTCTCCTGCATAGGAAGTGTGGAGGCTTAACCACAGGACGGCCAGGGAAGTTCCAATATTTGTTATATCTTAATAGGGTCACCATTGCTTGGTATCTGGTTCTTCCCTGTGCAGGTTAAATTTGCTCATTTAATTGGGTATATGTTTAAGACTAGAGAATGACTTTTAGTCACAATGTTATTTACCGGTCAGAACAGACACCTCCTAGGGAAGAAGTTCGTGAAAGTCTAAATAAGGCTTATTATTTTTTTTTTAAATAAGGCTTATTTTTAAATCAAACGATATCTTTGGTACCATCCACATGAGAATAATTATCTTACAACTGGAAATATGCTATTGCAGGAATATATTTTTCCTTTAATATACACTTGTCACTCATTTCAGTAAAATTTTGTAAGTTTATATGTTATTTTTCAATAATTACAAATCAAAATATATATTGAATTTCTTTATATCATGATCTGCTAGACACCATAGGGAGTACAGAACTCTGTTCTCCCTTCTGACAAGTTTAACCACTCCTTTTTTAAAATTTAAAATTTATTTTAATTGGAGGTTAATTACAATATTGTAGTGGTTTTTGCCATACATTGACATGAACTTCAGTACTTTGGCCACCTCATGCGAAGAGTTGACTCATTGGCAAAGACTGATTCTGGGAGGGATTGGGGGCAGGAGAAGAAGGGGACGACAGAGGGTGAGATGGCTGGATGGTATCACTGACTCGATGGACGTGAGTCTGAGTGAACTCTGGGAGATGGTGATGGACAGGGAGGCCTAGCGTGCTGCGATTCATGGAGTCGCAAAGAGTAGGACACAATTGAGCGACTGAACTGAACTGAACTGACATGAATCAGCCATGGGTGTTCATGTGTTCCCCATCCTGAACCCCCTTCCCACCTCTCTCATCCCATCCCTCAGGGTCATCCCAGTGCACCAGCCCTGAGCACCTTGTCTCATGCATCAAGGGAAGGAGTGGCACAATGAAAGTGATACCCTGGGTCAGCTGACTTAATCAATGGACAGATCTGAAAGAGGAAAGTTTAGAGAGGGAGACCACTACTGGTAGTCCAATTACAGTATTTCAAGCAGCAACTTATCATAAACAGGTTGTAGGGATACTTGTCCTGAAAATGAGACTAAAAGAAAGACTGTACATGTTTTGAAGCCCCACCCCTCAACTTGGCTGGTAATCTGTTTCATATATGATAATATACATGTTTCAATGCTATTCTCTCAAATCATCCCACCTTCACCTTTTCCCACAGAGTCCAAAAGACTGTTCTTTACATCTGTGTCTCTTTTGCTGTCTCGTATATAGGGTCATTGTTACCATCTTTCTAAATTCCATATATATGCATTAATATACTGTATTGGTGTTTTTCTTTCTGATTTACTTCACTCTATAATAGGCTCCAGTTTTATCTACCTTATTAGAACTGATTCAAATGCATTCTATTTAATGACTGTAACCTCTCCTTTCTTGAAACACACTTACATGTCTTTGCTTGGAGGACATATGTCAGTGTTAAAAGTATTTCCTGGAACGCCAGGAATCCCCTGGTGTTCCAGTGGATAAAATCCACCTGCCAATGCAGGAGACACGGGTTCAGTCCCTGGTCCAGGAAGATTCCACATGTTATGGAGCAACTAAGCCCATGTGCCACCACTACTGAGCCTACATACAGGCTGTAACTACTGAAGCCCATGTGCCTAGAGCTTATGTTCCACAACAAGCGAAGTCACCGCAATGAGAAGCCCATGCACTGCAACTAGAGAAAGCCCATGTGCAACAATGAAGACCCAGTGCAGTCATCAATAAATTCTGTGGCACTGCTATTAACTCCTTTTAGTGGGAGTTACTGGAAGGCTTTGGCAAGGGGATCACAGAGGAAGATTTTGAAATGGGTTTTTGAAAAGGAAAGAGGGAGGGTATTTCAGGCAGGGAAAAGTTTGTTTAAAGGCACAGAAGAATAAAAACACTTGGCAAATCGTTTTACTGGACTGAGAATTCACAAAAGGGAATAGTGTATCATCTATATTGCTAGAGAGCAGGATAGAATCTGTTCTCAACTTGTAGCACAGTATTAGATTGGAGCTCAGAAATATTTGTTATATTAATAAAATGATGTATGTTATTCGTTTTTAAGGGTATACCTTCACAGGGCTTTATTCATATTAGATTGTTGAGGACGTTCTGTAAATTAAGTGAATAGGAAACGAAAGATGAAATGCTAGAAGGGCAGAAAGACAAAGGATGAAAGGTAGGTTGTGGCCAGATTGTAGAGTCTTGTTGACAGACTAAATTTGGACTTTATTCTGTAAAGGAAATCTGAATCGTTCCGAGGGAAGGAGTGGCACAATGAAATTGATACCCTGGGTCAACTGATTTAATCAGTGGGCAGATTTGAAAGAGGAAAGTTTAGAGAGGGAGACCACTATTGGTGGTCCAATTTCAGTATTTCAAGCAGCAACTTATCATAAACAGGTTGTAGAGATACTAGTCCTGAAAATGAGACTAAGAGAGATTGTACATGTTTTGAAGCCCCACCCCTCAATCCCCAACCCCACCCCTTCCTATTCTGTCAGTGAGCAAAGGACAGCCCAGGAAGTGAGTTTTTGACTGTCAGTCAGCGTGAGGATTTGGGAATCACAGGATCTGCTGCTGCAGAATTCAACACAAAAATGTTTTCTCAACTCTTTCTACTTTCTGTCAGCAGCTTTTCTACCAACGTAGTTGATTTCCTTTCTATGATATTACGCCGGATCCCAGGTAGGGGATTTGCCCTTTCCTTCTCCTCTCTCCTTTTCCTGAACTTAGGACTCTGTTCCTCTTTCTTGAAGAACACCAGGGGCTTCTGAAGTTTCCCAGTCTGTGTGGAACAGATTCAGGCAGCAACACTGCAGAGGTGGGAGTTAACAGAGAGTGAGTCAGGATTTGTTAACTTGTAAACAGCCTTTCTGTTTGTAGATTTTATGCAACATACAGGGACGGGATTCAGGGTTTAGAAATTCTCTTGGATCTGCAATAGGAAAAATATTCACTATTTAGGACTTTCTCAACTAAAAATCACTGCTACATCTTCTAATGTAAATATTTGGTTTTACTATTTGCATTCTGGTGGACTTTAAAAACTCTAACACTTCCAAGTATTACACCGTGCTGCCTCTTAAAGGGAGAAGCATTTGAGATAGACTTTGAACAACAGATAAAACTTCCTTAGGGATAGACTAGTGGGAAGGACATTTAGAGTGAAAGTGAATTTTCTCTGGGAAATAAGGAAATAGTTGGATTTGACAGAATTGGTTACTTACAGGGCTTCCCAGATGGCGCTAATGGCAAAGAACCCGCCTGCCAATGCGGAAGACATAAGAGACGTGGGGTTCTATCCCTGGGTTGGGAAGGTCCCCTGGAGAAGGAAATGGCACCCACTCTAGTGTTCTTGCCTGGAGAATCCCATGGACAAAGGAGCCTGGCAGGCTACAGTCCATAGGGTTGCAGAGTCGGACACAACTTTGTATGCATGTGCTTTGAGCCTACATCTCTGAGAAGGTCTCAAGTGCTCTAAACTGAATCTTTGCAAGATTTTAAAGAAGTGGGATAATAGATACAATGTTGTAAGATATTTTGCTAAAAGACTAGTATCCCTGTTTTTCTAGTTTAGACTTCTATATCACTGTTAGTTTTATGATTTAAAATGAAAGATTATCTTACAGTATCCAATTAGTTATGTACTGGACCACCCCTCTGTGTTAGGCAATACTGCCTGTGAACACGGCATACATATGAAATAATAGGGACAATTTTCAGCTCTCTATTTTAAAATAATTTTTTGTGGCTTTCGAATCTGAGGTAATTTCAGAACAGGTATCAGTGCATTATTTGATTTGTAACAGCTCTTTCCTAGGAAATGCCATGTACGTTCATGTGTATACCATTAAAATAGAAGAAATTAAGTTTCAGATCCTATTAAATTCACATAAATCCTGTGAAATCTTTAGAGTCACATTCTAGTCTGTCAAAAGTACTGAGATTAATGTAATTGTGATAATTATCAAATAGTGGTTATTTATATTTCTTTATTTGATTTTTTAAGCTGTGTGGCATGTGGGGATTTTAGTTTCCCAACAGGGATCAAACCAATACCCCTGCAGTGAAAGCTCAAAGTCTTCATTAACCACTAGACTGCCAGGGAAGCCCTGGGCATTTTTTGCTAAACAATGAGGTATAGCTATTAGGACATTTGTGGCTAACATGTAGATTCAGTCTTGTGAAAAGGCCTGCATTGTTCAACTATGAGAAATGATAGCAATGGTAATTAAAGTCCTGAGTTAATTAAGCAGATTTGTACTGCAGGGACACAAAAAGGATTGCAGCTCACAAGTGGAGAACTGAAGAGCTGATGGTCTGAGAATAAGGAAGGAGACAAATAGAGACTGTATTTGGTGATAGGTTTACATTTTCCTTACCAGTAGATGAGACTGTCTATGGAGAAACAGGCATGCTAATAGAAGACTGATGCAATTTTTGTGCTTTTGATTTCCTCTTCTCAGGTTAGATGAGACTGTCTATGGAGAAACAGGCATGCTAATAGAAGACTGATACAATTTTTGTGCTTTTGATTTCCTCTTCACTGGTTCGATCCCTGGGTTGGGAAGATCCCCTGGAGAAGGAAATGGCAATCCACTCCAGTGTTCTTGCCTGGAGAATCCCATGGACGGAGGAGCTTCGTAGATTATAGTCCACGGGGTCGCAAAGAGTCGGACACAACTGAGCGACTTTACCTTACCTTACCTTACCTTACCTTCACAGTTTTGAAGAAGTACATGGAAAAGACTCATCAGAAAGCAGTGATCTTTGATCAGGGGAAGAGTCTTCCATGCATCGCACCGCTTCTGACCACGGTGGAAGAGACTCTGCAGGTCGTCTCAGCTCGAGTCCAGGGACATTTTCCTGAGTGGCTCAATGGCTATCTACTTCGTGTTGGACCTGGGAAATTCGAGTTTGGAAAGGATAAGTAAGCCTTGATTTTGGAGAACAGTTTAATTTTCTTAGCATGGGCTTTTTCTATGTAATGTGCATAATATCTGCTTCCTCTCAGAAGCTAACATTGCTACACAATCCCTTTGATCACAGCTAAGGAAACTATAGCTTACAGGAAAAAAAAAAAAAAAAGGAGATTTTAATTCTTCTTTAAAAGTCCTGACTTCTGCTTTTCAGACTATTATAAATTTTAAGTCGTCTGAAGTTTATGCTAAAATAGAAGTGTCAGAAACTATCCGTGTGACTCCTGAGCTCTGTTTCATCACAAGTTCCTGGAGGAAGGGGCAATGTCTTCACTTCATACCACTCTCTTACCAGTACTCCCCAAATACAGTGGCTCTTTCAGTTCCTCAAACCAGGAATGTTTATTTTTGCTCAGGGTCTTGGCATTGGCTGGCTTATCTCTCTTCCCAAGTCTGATTCTTGTCATTCAGATATCAGCTGAAATTTCACATCCTTTGAGCTTTCCCTGATCTCCCAATCTAAAGGTGCTGTTTTTTATATTATTTTAATTCTCTGCATTGTCAATAGCTAGTATATTTTTGCTTGTTTACTTATTAGCTGTGTTTCTTACTAGATGGCAGTTTAATGATGGCAGGGACCTTTTCGTGATCAACCCATATCTCCAGTATCTAGGATAGTGCTCTGTAGTTAAATAGCACTCAATATATATATGTAAGTAAATGAGAAGCCCAGCAACTCATTGGTGTATCATTTCTCTGTGTGACTCCTAGGGACATGAAGTGATGTGAAGAAACCATTGTGGTCAGGAAGAAATCTACTTTGCTTTAAACATTTACAAATTTTAGAAACATTTTTTTCATTGTGAACATTTTTACCTGTATTAAACTTTTGAAATGTAAAACCAAGTGAGGGAAAAGTGTGTACCACATCCTCTGTTAGCACTTTGAAATATTTCCTGCTGATCTTTCCCCCATCTCTATAGATTTGTTTTAAATAATTACAATCATGTGAAAAAAATTTTTAGTGAGGTATAATTGACATGTTGGTTTCAGGTGTACAACATAATGATTCAATATTTGTATATACTGTGAAATTATCATCACAAGCCTAGTTAACATTCCTAACCATACATGTTAACAAAAATTTGTTTTTCTTATGATGAGAAGTTTTAAGATTTACTGTTGTACATGCTGCATGCTAAGTTGCTTCAGTTGTGTCTGACTTTTTGCGACCCTATGGACTGCAGCCCATCACGTTCCTCTGTCCACGGGATCTTCCAGGCAAGATACTGGAGTAGGTTGCCATGCCCTCCTCCAGGGGATCTTCCTGACCCAGGGATCGAACGTGCTTCTATGTCTCCTCTATTGGCAGAGCCACCTGGGAAGCCAAAGGTTTACTGTTAGCAACTTTCAAATATGCGATACAGTTTTATTAACTATAATCTGACTCTGTACTTTTCATCCCTTGTTTATTTTATAACTGGAAATAAGTTTTCATCCCATTTAACTCTTGCAAGAACCAGTCTCTTTCAACCACCAACTTATTCTCTGTGTCTCTGAGCATGTTTTTCTTTCTTTCTTTTTAATCTCTAAGATTCGACATATAAGTGAAATTGTATGGTATTTGTCTTTCTCTGTCTGACTTATTTCACTTAGGATCATGCCCTCAAACTCTACTCACGTTAAAAATGGCAACATTTCCTTCTTTTTTATGGTGGAGTAGTATTCCACTGTGTGTGTGTGTATTTATATATATTACATCTTTATCCATTCATCCATCTGTGGGCAATTAGGTTGCTTCCATATCTCAGCTATTATAAATAATGCTGCAGTCAACATGAGGGTGCATGCATCTTTTATGAGCTAGTGTGTTTTATTTCTTTGGATTAATATCCAGTGGATCATATGGTAGTTCTGTTTTCAATTTTATGAGGATCCTCTATTTTTTGTGGCTTTGGTATTGGCTATACTAATTTATGTTTTCACTAACAGTACGTGAGTGTTCTCTTTTCTCCACATCCTCCCCAACACTTGTTACTTCTTGATTTTTGATAGTAACCATTTTAACAGATGTGATGTGGTATGTCACTGTAGTTTTGATTTTCATTTCCCTGATGGTTAGTGATGTTGAGCATCTGTTCGTATATCTGTTGACCATCTGTGTGTCTTTTTTGTAAAATGTCTATTCAGATCTTTGGCCCATTTAAAAAATAAGTTTATGTGTTTTTTTGCTATTGAGTTGTATGAGTTTTTAAAAGAATATATTTTAGATATTAAGTGAATTTTTTTGCCTTATTTTAAAAATTTCATACTGTCGTAAGGCTTTTTATCTGTGTTGCTACAAATCTGAATGATTTACTTTTTTGGTGACTATCTAAATTTTTAATGCTAAAAATGGAAACATTTCCTTCTTTTTTATGGCGGAGTAGTATTCCACTGTGTGTGTGTGTATTTATATATATTACATCTTTATCCATTCATCCATCTGTGGGCAATTAGGTTGCTTCCATATCTCAGCTATTATAAATAATGCTGCAGTCAACATGAGGGTGCATGCATCTTTTATGAGCTAGTGTGTTTTATTTCTTTGGATTAATATCCAGTGGATCATATGGTAGTTCTGTTTTCAATTTTATGAGGATCCTCTATTTTTTGTGGCTTTGGTATTGGCTATACTAATTTATGTTTTCACTAACAGTACGTGAGTGTTCTCTTTTCTCCACATCCTCCCCAACACTTGTTACTTCTTGATTTTTGATAGTAACCATTTTAACAGATGTGATGTGGTATGTCACTGTAGTTTTGATTTTCATTTCCCTGATGGTTAGTGATGTTGAGCATCTGTTCGTATATCTGTTGACCATCTGTGTGTCTTTTTTGTAAAATGTCTATTCAGATCTTTGGCCCATTTAAAAAATAAGTTTATGTGTTTTTTTGCTATTGAGTTGTATGAGTTTTTAAAAGAATATATTTTAGATATTAAGTGAATTTTTTTGCCTTATTTTAAAAATTTCATACTGTCGTAAGGCTTTTTATCTGTGTTGCTACAAATCTGAATGATTTACTTTTTTGGTGACTATCTAAATTTAACCTTTATTTAAAAACTTTCTTGTATTTAATTTATTTATGTTTAATTTTTATTTTTAAAATTATGAACATATGATAACACATTTATAGGAGACTTGGAAAATACAGAACAAAGTTACATATAGTTCCACTATATGTTACAATTATTTTTTTAATAGATAAATTAAGATTTTTAGTTGGCGTTTCATATCAAGCTCTCAAAAATTAATAGAATGAATAGACAGAAAAGTGGAAGATACAGTAGACCTGAAAAGCACTATGAACAAGTTCAGCATAATTAAAATTTATACAATTCTCAGACAGTAGCAGGATACAAATTCCATTCAAGTTTCCATGGACTATGAACCAGGAGACACTGGAACATATCCAGGGACATAAAACAAGATACAAAAATTTCATGATCTAAAGGTATTGAAATGATATAGAGTCTGTTCTCTTATGACTGTGGAATTATGTTGGAAATCAATATCAAAAGATACTTGAAAATAACCCACATAGTTTCAAGTGCAATGTAACATTTCATGAATCTTTGACTTAGTCATTGAAAGCCTTAATAAAGCTAAAAGACTGAAAAAAACACAGAGGATGACTGAAGCGAAGAAAGCATTTAAATGAGAAATTAATATAAAAATGAGAAATGAAAATCAAAGACAGTTTAAAAATGCCTTTTATTTGGAAAGTACATGTCCACTTTTAAATGATGGATGTGGATGACTTACTCTTAATGGTGGGATGATATTCCAGGAAACTTTTTAAAAGATGTAATAAAATATACATAACATTTACCGTCTAAAAGTTGCCGACTGGTTTTGGTTGTACAGTTCGGTGGCATTAAGGACATCCACACTGATGTGCTATTATCACCACCATCCATCTACCTTCCGTCTTGCAAAACTGAAACCCTGTATCCACTAAACAGTAACTCCTCATTCTCCCTTTCCCCAAGCTTGGCCGCCATCTGTTCGACCTTCTATTAGTCATATTCCTGTGGGCCTAGTGGGAATCTGGTCTTGGCCATACTGTGCTTCTCCACCTGTTGTTAGAAACAAATCAAGAATTAGGGCATGTTTAAGATATATTTCTTAATAACTCAGATACTTTAATTTTCTGAATCTGTTGCATCTTGTCTTCACTGAGTATTAGACTTATGACAGTGCTAGAAGGAAACAAAATGCAGTGTTCCTCTACTACCCGATGCCTCTTCAACCAGCTGCTGCAAGAAGCCCTTGAGAAATTATTTAAAATGCTTAGGGCAGTGATTGGGGGACTGGGAGGGTAGAGGGCTGATTTGGAGGTAGAGAGAAAGAAAATTACTGGTCTATGGCTCGCCCCTGCCCCCTTAAGCCCTAACAGAGAAGCTATTCTTTTCCCTATTTTTATCTGGATTTCATGAAATTTATAATTTGAAAAAAAGATCATGAAGCATAAAGGAGGAAGAGGAGGACAAATAAAAATAAAAGTACCAGTCCACCTCCCAAAGGGAAACAGCCTCTTACAAAAAGCACATGGTATTTCATCTGCTGCAGAAGCGGCTCTAGTCAGTTGTAAGCAGCAGAAAGATCTTTGTAGGGGAAGGAAAGTGGGTGGTGTGGTTGGTTGGTCCTTGTAAATGTCTACATTACCTTCAAATCAATATTTTTTCCGAGCCAGCATTAGGCATGTATAGCAAGAACAAGATCTTGCCTGACCCCTGGGTGAGAAATACAGATATTTTCAAATTAAGAGGCAAAAAACTGAGGCTTACTTTAGTGATTGGCTCCCAACTTTGATTGATTGATTGATTGATTTTCATGGGAGAATGTTTCCTTTTTTTATATATAAAAGGCATCATCAGTTATCATAATATATAGCTTTCTTTTTTATGGATCCCCAAGTCTCTTTCATATATTGCTTTTCAATAGAATTTACTTGCAAATATTTGGGGGCATTTCTTTGTTTTTAGGCTTTTAATTTTATTTTGGAGTACAGTTGATTGACAAAATTGTGAGTTTTAGATGTACAGCAAAGTGATTCAATTAGATATATACATGGTATATAGTCACTAAGTGGTGGTATTTAGTCACTAAGTCATGTCCAGTTCTTTGCAACCCCATGGACTATAGTCCACCAGGCCTCCTCTATCCATGGGATTTCCCAGGCAAGAATACTGGAGTGGGTGGCCATTTCCTACTCCAGGGGATCTTCCTGACCCAGGGATTGAACCCATGTCTCCTGCATCTCCTGCATTGCAGGAGGATTCTTTACCACTGAGCTTCCAAGGAAGCCTCCTCCGTATATGTGTATGTTCTTTTCCAAATTCTTTTTCCATTTAGGTTGTTACATGACAGTGGGCAGAGTTCCCTGTGCTATACAGTAGGTCCTTGTTGGTTATCCATTTTAAACATAGCAGTTTGTACATGTCAATCTCAAACTCCCTAACTATCCTTCCCACCCACACTTTCCCTAGGTAACCATGAGTTCCTTCTCTAAATCTGTGAATCTGTTTCTGCTTTGTAAATAAGTTGATTTGTATAATTTCTTTTTAGATTCCATATGTAAATGATACATAGATATTTCTGAGTTACTTCATTCAGTATGACAGTCTCTGTGTGTGTCATCCATATTGCTACAGATGGCATTATTTCATTCTTTTTAATGGCTGAGTAATATTTCATTATATATATGTGCCACATCTTCTTAATCCATTCACTTATTGATGGACGTTTAGGCTACTTCCACATCTGGCTATTGTAAACAGTGCTACAGTGAACACTGGGGTGCAAGTATCCTTTTGGACCATGTTTTTCTTTGGACATAGGCCCAGAAAGGATTGCTGGGTCATATGGTAGCTGTATTTTTAGTTTTTTAGGGAGCCTCCATACTGTTTTCCATAGTGGCTGTATCAATTTATATTTCTACAAACAGTATAAGAGGGCTCCCTTTTCTCCACACTCTGTCTAAAATTTCTTGTTTGTAGTCTTTTTGATGATGGCCATTCTGACTGGTGTGAGGGGGTATCTCATTGTGATTTTGATTTGTATTCCTCTAATAATTCCCTGGAGAAGGAAATGGTAACCCACTCCAGTATTCTTGCCTGGAGAATCCCATGGATGGAGAAGCCTGGTAGGGTACAGTCCACGGAGTTGCAAAGAGTCGAACACAATTGAGCGACTTCACTATTCACTACTAATAATTAGTGAGGTTGACTATCTTTTCATGTGCTTCTTGGTCATCTGTCTTCTTTGAAGAAACGTCTATTTATGTATTCTGCTCAGTTTTTGATTGGGTTGTTTGTTTTGACGATATTAAGCTGCATGAGCTGTTTGTAAATTTTGGAGACTAATCCCATGCTGGTCACATAATTTACAAATATTTTTTTTGAATCTGTGGGTTGTCTTTTTATGTTATTTATGGTTTCATTTGCTGTGCAAAAACATTTAATTTGGTCTCATTTGTTTATTTTTGTTTTTATTTCCATGACTCTGGGAGATGGATTGAAAAAAATATGGATATCATTTATGTCAGAGAGTGTTCTGCCTATATTTTCCTCTAAGGGTTTTATAGGGTTTGAGCTCACATTTCGATCTTTAACCTATTTTGAGCTTATTTTTGTATATGGTGTTAAAGAATGTTCTAATTTCATTTTTTACATGTAGCTGTCCAGTTTTCTCAGCACCATTTATTGAAGGGACTATCTTTCCACCGTTGTATAGTCTTGCCTCCTTTGCTGTAGATTAATTGACCAGAGGTGAGTGGATCTATTTCTTGGCTTTCTGTCCTGTTCCATTGGTCATATTTCTATTTTTGTGCCAGTACTCTACAGTTTTGATGACTATAGCTTTGAAGTGTAATCTGAAACCAGGAAGCCTGATTCCTCCAGCTTTATTTTTCTTTCCCACAGTTGCTTTGGCCGCTGCTGCTGCTCCTGTCGCTTCAGTCGTGTCTGACTCTGTGTGACCCCATAGACGGCAGCCCACCAGGCTCCCCTATCCCTGGGATTCTCCAGGCAAGAATACTGGAGTGGCCCTATAGAATGAGTTTGGGAGTTTTCTTTCCTCTGCAATTTTTGGGAAAATTTCAGAAGAATACGTGTTAGCTCTTCTCTAAATGATTTGTAGAATTTGCCTGTGAAGCCATTCAGGTCCTGGACTTTTGTTTGTTGGGAGTTTTTTTTGTTCTTTCTTGTTGGGAGTTTTTAATCACAATGTCAACTTCAGTGTTTATGACTGACCTGTTCATATTTTCTATTTCTTCCTGGTTCAGTCTTGGGAAATTGTACCTTTCTAGGAATTTGTTCATTTTTTCCATATTGTCCATTTTATTGGCATACAGTTGTATTGGCATACAGTAGTAGTCTCTTATGATCCTTTGTATTTCTGTGGTTTCAGTTTAACTTCTCCTTTTCCATTTCTAATTTTATTGATTTGAGTCCTCTCCCTTTTTGTCTTGATGACTCTGGTTAAAGGTTTATCAGTTTTGTTCATCTTTTCAAAACACCAGCTTTTAGTTTCATTGATCTTTGCTATTGTTTTCCTTGTTTATATTTCATTTATTTATGCTTTGAGCTTTATGATTTCTTTTCTTCTACTTAGTTTTGTTTGTTCTTCTTTCTTTAGGTGTAAGGTTAGGTTGTTTATTTGGGATTTTTCTTGTTTCCTGAGGTAAGATTGTATTGCTATAAATTTTCCTCTTAGTACTGCAGGATTGGTTGGAGCATTTAATCCATTTACATTTCAAGTAATTATTGATATGTATGTTCCTGCTGCCATTTTCTTAATTGTTTTGGGTTTGTTTTGTAGGTCTTTTTTCTTCCCTTCTCTTGTGGTTTGATGACCATTTTTAGTGTTGTATTTGGGTTGCTTTTTCTGTGTGTGTATCTGTTGTAATTTTTGGGTTTGCTATTCCCATGAGGTTTTGATATAGCAATCTATATGTGACAAAGGTGTTTTAAGTTGCTGATCTCTTCCCTGCCTAGGGGAGTTCCTTTCACAATTGTTGCAAAGCTGGTCCTTCAGTATTTGTTGCAAAGCTGATGCTGAATTCTCTTAGGTAACAGAGGCCTTCTAGAGGGCTCATGCCAATGAGCACTTCCCAGAACTACTGCTGCCAGTGTCTTTGTCCCCACAGTTGCGTGCTCCGCCACCTCTGCAGGAGACCCTCCAGTACTAGTAGATAAGTCTGGCCCAGTCTCTTGTGGGATCACTGCTTTTTTCCCATGGGTCCTGGTGCACTTAAGAATTTGCATGTGCCCTTCAAGAGTGGAGTTTCTGTTTCCTCCAGTCCTGTGATAGTCCTGCAATCAAATCCCACTGGCCTTCAAAGCCGGACTTTCTGGTGACTTCTCTTCCCATTGCTGGACTCAGGGCTCAGAACCTTCCCTCCAGTGGGAGAACTTCTGTGGTGTGACTGTTTTCCAGTCTGTGGGTCACACACCCTAACAGATTGATTCAATTACAGAATTATGATTTCCAGTGCCATCTGAGTCCTTGGTGCTGCCAGGAAACCTTTAACTCTTTCCAGCTTCCCATGGGGTCCCTTTCCTGAAACTTCCTTCACTCTCCCTGTCCCTTTTATTTTTTTCGTTTTTTGAATGTTCAGTTTTTATTTATTTATTTATTTATTTATTTATTTTAGAGCTTCCATTTTCCCTGTCCCTTTGACTGTCAACAGACAGACCTGCCCACTTCATTATGGATAGAGGGACAATGGGATTTGAGCTCCTTGAACTGCCCTCTTCCTTATCTCCCTAGTTCCCCAGAGAGTTACTCCTGCCTTTCATCATCAGAGCAGAAAGAGGCCTCTTCCTCTCCTCTGAAACCTTGCCGCATCATTCCTGCCTGCCCTTTGTGTCTGTTCGCTAATCCCTCATGTCAGCCTGCAAGTGTCCTCTCATCCTGAAATCCCCTCATTCCTTTGCACCTTCTTCTCCAACTAATACCCTCTCTCCTCCCCTCATTGTTTCTGTTTTCCTGCTTCCTGAGGTCTTTTCATTTCACTTCCATCTGACTTTTCACCCCACCATGCTACAGTGCGTGCATATGTGCTAAGTTGCTTCAGTCATGTCTGACTCTTTGTGACTCTATGGTCTGTAGCCCGCCAGGCTCCTCTGTCCATGGGATTCTCCAGGTAAGATTACTGGAGTGTTTTTTCATGCCCTCCTCCAAGGGATCTTCCTGACCCATGGATCAAACCTGCGTGTCCTGCGGTTCCTACCTTGCAGGTGGACTCTTTTACTGCTGAGCCACCAGGGAAGTGCTATCAGTTCCCAAAAAGGTCACCAAAGCCCATTAAGTGTTAAATGAAATGGGTTTCCCAGTTCTCAGTTTACTTTTCTACAACATTTTTTTTTTGAATCTGTGGGTTGTCTTTTTATGTTATTTATGGTTTCATTTGCTGTGCAAAAACATTTAATTTGGTCTCATTTGTTTATTTTTGTTTTTATTTCCATGACTCTGGGAGATGGATTGAAAAAAATATGGATATCATTTATGTCAGAGAGTGTTCTGCCTATATTTTCCTCTAAGGGTTTTATAGGGTTTGAGCTCACATTTCGATCTTTAACCTATTTTGAGCTTATTTTTGTATATGGTGTTAAAGAATGTTCTAATTTCATTTTTTACATGTAGCTGTCCAGTTTTCTCAGCACCATTTATTGAAGGGACTATCTTTCCACCGTTGTATAGTCTTGCCTCCTTTGCTGTAGATTAATTGACCAGAGGTGAGTGGATCTATTTCTTGGCTTTCTGTCCTGTTCCATTGGTCATATTTCTATTTTTGTGCCAGTACTCTACAGTTTTGATGACTATAGCTTTGAAGTGTAATCTGAAACCAGGAAGCCTGATTCCTCCAGCTTTATTTTTCTTTCCCACAGTTGCTTTGGCCGCTGCTGCTGCTCCTGTCGCTTCAGTCGTGTCTGACTCTGTGTGACCCCATAGACGGCAGCCCACCAGGCTCCCCNAGGAAGCCTGATTCCTCCAGCTTTATTTTTCTTTCCCACAGTTGCTTTGGCCGCTGCTGCTGCTCCTGTCGCTTCAGTCGTGTCTGACTCTGTGTGACCCCATAGACGGCAGCCCACCAGGCTCCCCTATCCCTGGGATTCTCCAGGCAAGAATACTGGAGTGGCCCTATAGAATGAGTTTGGGAGTTTTCTTTCCTCTGCAATTTTTGGGAAAATTTCAGAAGAATACGTGTTAGCTCTTCTCTAAATGATTTGTAGAATTTGCCTGTGAAGCCATTCAGGTCCTGGACTTTTGTTTGTTGGGAGTTTTTTTTGTTCTTTCTTGTTGGGAGTTTTTAATCACAATGTCAACTTCAGTGTTTATGACTGACCTGTTCATATTTTCTATTTCTTCCTGGTTCAGTCTTGGGAAATTGTACCTTTCTAGGAATTTGTTCATTTTTTCCATATTGTCCATTTTATTGGCATACAGTTGTATTGGCATACAGTAGTAGTCTCTTATGATCCTTTGTATTTCTGTGGTTTCAGTTTAACTTCTCCTTTTCCATTTCTAATTTTATTGATTTGAGTCCTCTCCCTTTTTGTCTTGATGACTCTGGTTAAAGGTTTATCAGTTTTGTTCATCTTTTCAAAACACCAGCTTTTAGTTTCATTGATCTTTGCTATTGTTTTCCTTGTTTATATTTCATTTATTTATGCTTTGAGCTTTATGATTTCTTTTCTTCTACTTAGTTTTGTTTGTTCTTCTTTCTTTAGGTGTAAGGTTAGGTTGTTTATTTGGGATTTTTCTTGTTTCCTGAGGTAAGATTGTATTGCTATAAATTTTCCTCTTAGTACTGCAGGATTGGTTGGAGCATTTAATCCATTTACATTTCAAGTAATTATTGATATGTATGTTCCTGCTGCCATTTTCTTAATTGTTTTGGGTTTGTTTTGTAGGTCTTTTTTCTTCCTTTCTCTTGTGGTTTGATGACCATTTTTAGTGTTGTATTTGGGTTGCTTTTTCTGTGTGTGTATCTGTTGTAATTTTTGGGTTTGCTATTCCCATGAGGTTTTGATATAGCAATCTATATGTGACAAAGGTGTTTTAAGTTGCTGATCTCTTCCCTGCCTAGGGGAGTTCCTTTCACAATTGTTGCAAAGCTGGTCCTTCAGTATTTGTTGCAAAGCTGATGCTGAATTCTCTTAGGTAACAGAGGCCTTCTAGAGGGCTCATGCCAATGAGCACTTCCCAGAACTACTGCTGCCAGTGTCTTTGTCCCCACAGTTGCGTGCTCCGCCACCTCTGCAGGAGACCCTCCAGTACTAGTAGATAAGTCTGGCCCAGTCTCTTGTGGGATCACTGCTTTTTTCCCATGGGTCCTGGTGCACTTAAGAATTTGCATGTGCCCTTCAAGAGTGGAGTTTCTGTTTCCTCCAGTCCTGTGATAGTCCTGCAATCAAATCCCACTGGCCTTCAAAGCCGGACTTTCTGGTGACTTCTCTTCCCATTGCTGGACTCAGGGCTCAGAACCTTCCCTCCAGTGGGAGAACTTCTGTGGTGTGACTGTTTTCCAGTCTGTGGGTCACACACCCTAACAGATTGATTCAATTACAGAATTATGATTTCCAGTGCCATCTGAGTCCTTGGTGCTGCCAGGAAACCTTTAACTCTTTCCAGCTTCCCATGGGGTCCCTTTCCTGAAACTTCCTTCACTCTCCCTGTCCCTTTTATTTTTTTCGTTTTTTGAATGTTCAGTTTTTATTTATTTATTTATTTATTTATTTATTTTAGAGCTTCCATTTTCCCTGTCCCTTTGACTGTCAACAGACAGACCTGCCCACTTCATTATGGATAGAGGGACAATGGGATTTGAGCTCCTTGAACTGCCCTCTTCCTTATCTCCCTAGTTCCCCAGAGAGTTACTCCTGCCTTTCATCATCAGAGCAGAAAGAGGCCTCTTCCTCTCCTCTGAAACCTTGCCGCATCATTCCTGCCTGCCCTTTGTGTCTGTTCGCTAATCCCTCATGTCAGCCTGCAAGTGTCCTCTCATCCTGAAATCCCCTCATTCCTTTGCACCTTCTTCTCCAACTAATACCCTCTCTCCTCCCCTCATTGTTTCTGTTTTCCTGCTTCCTGAGGTCTTTTCATTTCACTTCCATCTGACTTTTCACCCCACCATGCTACAGTGCGTGCATATGTGCTAAGTTGCTTCAGTCATGTCTGACTCTTTGTGACTCTATGGTCTGTAGCCCGCCAGGCTCCTCTGTCCATGGGATTCTCCAGGTAAGATTACTGGAGTGTTTTTTCATGCCCTCCTCCAAGGGATCTTCCTGACCCATGGATCAAACCTGCGTGTCCTGCGGTTCCTACCTTGCAGGTGGACTCTTTTACTGCTGAGCCACCAGGGAAGTGCTATCAGTTCCCAAAAAGGTCACCAAAGCCCATTAAGTGTTAAATGAAATGGGTTTCCCAGTTCTCAGTTTACTTTTCTACAACATTTGCCCTTCTTGTCAATGTCCTAACCTTCTCTGGTCCTAGACTCCCACTTAACACTTTCCTGATTCTTCTCCTGTCCCTCTGATTGTATGTTCTAAAATAATTTTTTACTGCTCACTTTACTTCACTTGTCCCTTCAGTGTTGATGTACCCCAGCCTCTGACCTGAGTATTCCTTCCTTTTATTTCATTGTGTACTTTCTTTGCTATAGTAGAAATAGTATATTCTTTAGAGTAAGATGGAGTGGGTTCAGATTCCATGTTCACCACTTATCAGCACTATAATCTTGAGCAAGCTTTCCCATATGAAAAATGGGACTAATAATACTGATTTTAATGACTGAGTATGAGGATTAAAGGAGATAATGCATATAAAGGGCTTCACTCAGTGGCTGACAGGAATGAACACTTAAGTGCATTTTCTTTCCCTTCAATGCCCCCTTTCCCCATTCCCCTTCCTGATAAGTAACTTCTAGTTCACCTTACTTTTGTAGATTCCAGGATGTCGAGTCAGCACTGGACTGAGATCCTTGTTCCGCCACTTGCCTGTCCTGTGACCTTGATTTGTTGTCGCTGTGAACCTTGGTTTCCATATCTATACTATGGAGATAGTAGTTCCATATCTATAATCAATGTTGGGTCAGGGGAATAAATATTTATATATTTGACCCTTGAACAACACAGGGGTTAGGCGTGCCAAACCTCTGCATAGTGGAAAACTGTCTACAACTTATAGTCAGCCTTTTGTACCCATGGTTCCTTCACATCTGTGGGTTTTTAACAACCAACCTCAGATTGTATAGTTTACTACAGTATTTCAGTCCAATTCAGTTTAGTCACTCAGTCATGTCTGACTCTTTGTGACCTCATGAACTGCAGCTTTCCAGGCTTCCCCGTTCATCACCAACTCCCAGGGCTTCCTCAAACTCATGTCAGTTGAGTCGGTGATACCACCCAACCATCTCATGCTCTGTCGTCTCCTTCTCCTCCTGCCTACAATCTTTCCCAGCATCAGGCTCAATGAGTCAGCTCTTCACATCAGATGACCAAAGTAGTGGAGATTCAGCTTCAGCATCAGTCCTTTCAATGAATATTCAGGAATGATTTCCTTTAGGATTGACTGGTTTGATCTCCAACGGACTCTCAAGAATTTTCTCCAACACTACAGTTCAAAAGCATCAGTTCTTCGGTGCTCAGCTTTCTTTATGGTCCAACTCTCACATCCATACAACACTACTGGAAAAACCATAGCTTTGCTATACAGACCTTTGTCAACAAAAATCTGTGTATAACTGGATCCATACAAAATAAACTTATGTTGTTCAAGGGTCAACTGTATACACACACACACACACATTATATATATGTATATATACATATTATACAGTATATATATGTATATGTACGTATTTCATAAGTATTATTGTTGTTTAGTTGCTCAGTCGTGTACAACTTTTGTGACCCAATGGACTGCAGCATGCCAGGCTTCCCTGTTCTTCACCATCTCTGGGAGCAATGAGTCAGTGATGCCATCCAACCATCTCATCCTNACCTTCTCTGGTCCTAGACTCCCACTTAACACTTTCCTGATTCTTCTCCTGTCCCTCTGATTGTATGTTCTAAAATAATTTTTTACTGCTCACTTTACTTCACTTGTCCCTTCAGTGTTGATGTACCCCAGCCTCTGACCTGAGTATTCCTTCCTTTTATTTCATTGTGTACTTTCTTTGCTATAGTAGAAATAGTATATTCTTTAGAGTAAGATGGAGTGGGTTCAGATTCCATGTTCACCACTTATCAGCACTATAATCTTGAGCAAGCTTTCCCATATGAAAAATGGGACTAATAATACTGATTTTAATGACTGAGTATGAGGATTAAAGGAGATAATGCATATAAAGGGCTTCACTCAGTGGCTGACAGGAATGAACACTTAAGTGCATTTTCTTTCCCTTCAATGCCCCCTTTCCCCATTCCCCTTCCTGATAAGTAACTTCTAGTTCACCTTACTTTTGTAGATTCCAGGATGTCGAGTCAGCACTGGACTGAGATCCTTGTTCCGCCACTTGCCTGTCCTGTGACCTTGATTTGTTGTCGCTGTGAACCTTGGTTTCCATATCTATACTATGGAGATAGTAGTTCCATATCTATAATCAATGTTGGGTCAGGGGAATAAATATTTATATATTTGACCCTTGAACAACACAGGGGTTAGGCGTGCCAAACCTCTGCATAGTGGAAAACTGTCTACAACTTATAGTCAGCCTTTTGTACCCATGGTTCCTTCACATCTGTGGGTTTTTAACAACCAACCTCAGATTGTATAGTTTACTACAGTATTTCAGTCCAATTCAGTTTAGTCACTCAGTCATGTCTGACTCTTTGTGACCTCATGAACTGCAGCTTTCCAGGCTTCCCCGTTCATCACCAACTCCCAGGGCTTCCTCAAACTCATGTCAGTTGAGTCGGTGATACCACCCAACCATCTCATGCTCTGTCGTCTCCTTCTCCTCCTGCCTACAATCTTTCCCAGCATCAGGCTCAATGAGTCAGCTCTTCACATCAGATGACCAAAGTAGTGGAGATTCAGCTTCAGCATCAGTCCTTTCAATGAATATTCAGGAATGATTTCCTTTAGGATTGACTGGTTTGATCTCCAACGGACTCTCAAGAATTTTCTCCAACACTACAGTTCAAAAGCATCAGTTCTTCGGTGCTCAGCTTTCTTTATGGTCCAACTCTCACATCCATACAACACTACTGGAAAAACCATAGCTTTGCTATACAGACCTTTGTCAACAAAAATCTGTGTATAACTGGATCCATACAAAATAAACTTATGTTGTTCAAGGGTCAACTGTATATACACACACACACACATTATATATATGTATATATACATATTATACAGTATATATATGTATATGTACGTATTTCATAAGTATTATTGTTGTTTAGTTGCTCAGTCGTGTACAACTTTTGTGACCCAATGGACTGCAGCATGCCAGGCTTCCCTGTTCTTCACCATCTCTGGGAGCAATGAGTCAGTGATGCCATCCAACCATCTCATCCTCTGTCGTCCCCTTCTCCTCCTGCCTTCAATCTTTCCCAGCACCAGGGTCTTTTCAAATGAGTTGGCTTTTTGCACTAGGTGGCCAAAGTATTGGAGCTTCAGCTTCAGCATCTATCCTTCCAATGAATATTCAGGGTTCATTTCCTTTAGAATGGACTGGTTTGATTTCCTTGCAGTCCAAGGGACTCTCAAGAGTCTTCTCCAGCACCACAGTTCAAAAGCATCAATTCTTCAGTGCTCAGTTTTCCTCATGGTCCAACTCTCACATGCATACACGGCTACTGGAAAAAACTATAGCTATGACTAGGAGAACATTTGTTGGCAAAGCAATTCTCTGCTTTTCAATATGCTGTCTAGGTTGGTCATAGCTTTTCTTCCAAGGATCAAGCATCTTTTAATTTCATGGCTATCGTCACCATCTGCAGTGATTTTGGAGCCCAAGAAAATGAAGTCTATCCCTGTTTCCATTGTTTCCCCATCTATTTGCCATGAAGTGATGGGACCAGATGCCATGATGTTTGTTTTTTGAATATTGAGTTTTAAGCCAGGTTTTTCACTCTCCTCTTTCACCTTCATCAAGAGGCTTTTCGTTCCTCTTCACTTTTTGCCATAAGGGTGATATCATCTGCCTGTACGGGGTTATTGATATTTCTCCAGGCAATTTTGTTTCCAGCTTGTGCTTTATCCAGGCCAGCATTTCACATAATGTACTCTGCATGTAAGTTAAATAAGCAGAGTGACAATATACAGCCTTGATGTACTCCTTTCCCAATTTTGAACCAGTCCATGTTCCATGTCCAGTTCTAACTGTTGCTTCTTGACCTGTATTCAGGTTTCTCAGGAGGCAGGTAAGGTGGTCTGGTATTCCCATTGCTTCAAGAATTTTCCACAGTTTGTTGTGAACCACACAGTCAAAGGATTTAGAATAGTCAATGAAGCAGAAGTAGATGTTTTCTTGGAATTCTCTTCCTTTTCCTGTGATTCAATGGATGTTGGCAATTTGATCTGTTTCCTCTGCCTCTTCTAAATCCAGCTTGAACATCTGGAAGTTCTTGATTCATGTACTGTTGAAGCCTAGCTTGGACAGTTTTGAGCATTACTTTGCTAGCATGTGAAATGAGTACAATTGTGCAATATTTGAACATTCTTTGGCATTGTCTTTCTTTGGAATTGGAATGAAAACTGACCTTTTCCAGTCTTGTAGCCACTGCTGAGTTTTCCAAATTTGCTGGCATATTGAGTGCAGCACTTTCTTTTAGGATTTGAAATAGCTCAGCTGGAATTCCATCACCTCTGCTAGCTTTGTTCATAGTGATGCCTCCTAAGGCCCACTTGACTTCACTCTCCAAATGTTTGGTTCTAGGTGAGGGATCACGCCATTGTGGTTATCTGGGTCATTAAGATCTTTTTTGTACAGTTCTTCTATGTATCCTTGCCACTTCTTCATAGTGTCATCTGTTTCTTTTAGGTCCATACCACTTCTGTCTTTTATTTTGCCCGTCTGTATGAAATATTCCCTTGAAGTGAACTGCATTGAAGTGAAAGTCGCTCAGTCGTGTCTGACTCTTTGGGACCCCATGGACTATAGAGTCCATGAAATTCTCCAGGCTAGAATACTGGAGTGGGTATCCTTTTTCCCTTCTTCAGGGGATCTTCCCAACCCAGGGATCAAACCCAGGTCTCCCACATTGCAGGCAGATTCTTTACTATCTGAGCCACAAGAGAAACTCATATTCCTTTGGTATGTCTAATTTTCCTGAAGAGATCTCTAGTCTTTAACACTTTGTTGTTTTCCTCTGTTTCTTTGCATTGATCACCAAGGAAGGCTTTCTTATCTCTCCTTGCTATTCTTTGGAACTCTGCATTTAGATGGATATATTTTTCCTTTTCTCCTTACCTTTTGCTTCTCTTTTCTCAGCTATTTGTAGAGCCTTCTCAGATGACCATTTTGCCTTTTTGCATTTCTTTTTTTGGAGGATGGTTTTGATCCCTGGCTCTTGTACAATGTCACAAACCTCCATCCATAGTTCTTCAGGCACTCTATCAGATCTAATCCCTTGAATCCATTTGCTACTACCACTATATAATAAGGGATTTGATTTAGATAATACCTTAGGGACTAGTGATTTTCCCTCCTTTCTTCAATTTAAGTCTGAATTTTGCAATAAGGAGTTCATGATGTGAGCCACATTCAGCTCCAGGTCTTGTTTTTTCTGACTCTATAGAGCTTCTCCATCTTTGACTGCAAAGAATATAATCAATCTGATTTTGGTATTGACCATCTGGTGATGTCCATGTGTAGAGTTGTCTCTTCTGTTGTTGGA
>SJYX01007885.1:32215-54607 GCA_006410675.1 Oreotragus oreotragus | reverse complement strand
TAATAAGGAGTTCATGATCTGAGCCACAGTCAGCTCCCAGTCTTGTTTTTGCTGACTGTATAGAGCTTCTCCATCCTTGGCTGCAAAGAATATAATCAATCTGATTTCGGTGTTGACCATCTGGTGATGTCCATGGGTAGAGTCTTCTCTTGTGTTGCTGGAAGAGGATGTTTGCTATGACCAGTGTGTTCTTTTGGCAAAACTCTGTTACTTTGCCCTGCTTCAGTTTGTACTTCAAGGCCAAATTTGCCTGTTACTCCAGGTATCTCTTGACTTCCTACTTTTGCATTCCAGTCCCCTATGATGAAAAGGACATCTTTTTCTTGGGTGTTAGTTCTAGAAGGTCTTGTAGGTCTTCATAGAACTATTCAACTTCAGCTTCTTTGGCATTACTGATTAGGGCATAGACTTGGATTATTGTGATATTGAATGGTTTCTTTGGAAACAGAGATCATTCTATCGTTTTTGAGACTGCACCCAAGTACGGCATTTCGGACTCTTGGGTTGACTATGAAGGCTACTCCATTTCTTCTAAGGGATTCTTGCCAACAGAAATAGATATAATGGCCATCTGAATTAAATTCGCCCATTCCAGTCCATTTTAGTTCACTGACTCCTAAAATATCTGTGTTCACTCTTGCCATCTCCTGTTTGACCACTTCCGATTTACCTTGATTCATGGACCTAACATTCTAGGCTCTTATGAAGTATTGCTCTTTATAGCATCCGATCTTGCTTCTATCACCAGTCACATCCACAACTGGGTATTGTGTTTGCTTTGGCTCCATCCCTTCATTCTTGCCGGAGTTATTTCTCCACACTTCTCCAGTAGCATATTGGGCACCTACTGACCTGGGGAGCTCATCTCTCAGTGTCCTATCTTTTTGCCTTTTCATACTGTTCTTGGGGTTCTCAAGGCCAGAATACTGAAGTGGTTTGCCATTCCCTTCTCCAGGGGACCACATTTTGTCAGAACTCTCCACCATGACCCGNGTTGTTTCTGCTTTCGCTCAGCTTCTTCATTCCTTTTGGAGCTATTTCTCCACTCTTCTCCAGTAACATATTGGGCACTTACCAACCTGGGGAGTTCATCTTTCTGTGTCATATCTTTTTGCTTTTGCATACTGTATATGGGGTTCTCAAGGCAAGAATGCTGAAGTGGTTTGCCATTCCCTTCTACTGTGGACATATTTTGCAGAACTCTCCATCAAGACAGTCTGTCTTGGGTGGCCCTACATTCAGTTCAGTTCAGTTCAGTAGCTCAGTCGTGTCCGACTCTTTGTGACCCCATGGACTGCAGCATGCCAGGCTTCCCTGTCCATCACCAACTCCTGGAGTCCACCCAAACCCATGTCCATTGAGTTGGTGATGTCATCCAACCATCTCATCCTCTGTCGTCCCCTTCTCCTCCTGCCCTCAATCTTTCCCAGCATCAGGGTCTTTTCCAATGAGTCAGCTCTTTGCATCAGGTGGCCAAAGTATTGGAGTTTCAGCTTCAACGTCAGTCCTTCCAGTGAATATTCAGGATTGAATATTTCTGTTAAGATGGACTGGTTGTATCTCCTTGCTGTCCAAGGGACTCTCAAGAGTCTTCTCCAACACCACAGCTCAAAAGCATCAGTTCTTTGGCACTCACCTTTCTTTACAGTCCTACTCTCACATCCATACATGACTACAGGAAAAACCATAGCTTTGACTAGATGGACCTTTGTTGGCAAAGTAATGTCTTTGCTTTTTAATATGTTGTCTAGGTTGGTCATAAGTTTTCTCCCAAGAAGGAAGTGTCTTTTAATTTCATGGCTGCAGTCACTATCTGCAGTGATTTTGGAGCCCAAGAAAATAAAGTCTTTCAGTTTCCATTGTTTCCCCATATATTTGCCATGAAATGATGGGTCCAGATGCCATGATCTTAGTTTTCTGAATGTTGAGTTTTAAACCAACTTTTTCACTCTCTTCTTTCACTTTTATCAAGAGGCTCTTTAGTTCTTCTTTGTTTTCTGCCATAAGGGTGGTGTCATCTGCATATCTGAGGTTATTGATATTTCTCACAGCAATCTTGATTTCAGCTTGTGCTTCATCCAGCCCGGCATTTCACATGATGTACTCTGCATAGAAGTTAAATAAGCAGGGGACAAAAATACAGGCTTGACATATATGGCGTGGCTCATAGTTTCATGAGTTAGACAAGGTTGTGATCCATGTGAACAGTTTGGTTAGTTTTCTGTAATTTTGACTTTCATTCTGTCTGCCCTCTGATGGATGAGGATAAGAGGCTCGTGGAATCTTCCTGATAGGAGGGACTAGATGTGGTTCTTGCTCTGGTAGGCAGGGCCATGCTCAGTAAATTTTTTATCCAATTTTCTGCTGATGGGTGGGGCTGTAGTTTGGTCTGAGGCCAAACTGTGGTAAGGGTAATGGCAGTAACGGGGACCTCTTTCAAAAGGACATATGTCGGCCCGCAGTTGCTCCCAGGGCTGTTGTATTCAGTGCCCCTGACCCTGCAGCCGGTCGCTGTTAACCCATGCCTCCACCAGAGACTCACAGATGCTCACCAGCAATTCTGGCTCAGTCCCTTGTGGGGTCACTGATCCTTTCTCTTGGGTCCCAGTGCACACAAGGTTTTGTTGTGCCCTCCAAGAGTCTGTTTTCCTGGGGGTTTTCAGTCCTTTTGTCGGATCCCCAGGTTGGGAAACCTGTTTTGGGTCCTAGAACTTTTGCAACAGGGTGAGAACTTCTTTGGTATAATTGTTCTCTAAGTTGTGTGTCATCTGCTCAGTAGCTCTAAGTGGGGCTAATGGCGACTTCCTCCATGAGATCTTATGCCACTCGCTGCGCCTCCCAGGAGGAGCTGCAGCCGGAGCCGCCGTGCCCGCAGCAGGTCACTGCTGACCCAGTCCTCCACAGGAGACACTGAAACACTCAAAATAGGTCTGGCTCAGTCTCTTATGGGGGTCACTGTTCCTTTCCCTTTATCCTCATGCACACAAGTTTTTGTTTGTACCCTCTGATTGTCTCTGTCGGGTCTGATATTTGATTTCACAAGTGTATGTTTCATAAATATATATATTTTATATAAAATTATGTTGTTCAAGGATCTACTGTAAGCTTCCCTGGTGGCTCAGACGGTAAAGCGTCTGCCTGCAATGTGGGAGACCTGGGTTCGATTCCTGGGTCAGGAAGTTCCCCTGGAGAAGGAAATGGCAATCCACTCCAGCACTCTTGCCTGGAAAATCCCATGGACGGAGGAGCCTGGTGGGTTACAGTCCATGGGGTCGCAAAGAGTTGGACACGACTGAGCGACTTCACTTCACTTCACTTCAAGGATCTACTGTATATACACATTATGTACATACATATCTTTTCATAAATATATGTTTTTATGTCCTGGTGACGTGCCCAGCACAGCACCCAACACACAGTAAATTCTCAGCAGGTGGTGGTGTTATTCTAGAGCCATCCCTATTCGTGTCACACACAGGTACTCTCAAAGATCTCTCTTCCACTCCACACCCATCTCTTGTATCTTAAACCTGTATTTTGCCAGCTGGCTGTGACACATCTCTACTCTGATGATTTGCAAATGGCTCAGACTCTTGTTCAAAACTGAACTGCTTGCTTTTCTTCTAATATTTGCGCTTCCTATATTCTCCATCTCAGTTAAAGAGTCATCATCCATTCAGGTGTGATTTTTTTGGACTCTCTCTCTTTGTTACTGCCTACCTCATGACAGTCATCTCTGACTTATTTCTGCAGTTTGTCCTTTTCTCATTGTACTGTTTCATTTTAAGCTTTCATCTTCTCTCACTTGAATTATTACCCGATTGTTCGTCTTTCTGTCCCATATTCTAGTGTGTTCAGAGTGACCTTTCTAAGATACAGGTTTCACTGTTTCACTTACCTGTTCCTAAACTCCATGCTTTCCTGTTGAAGCTGACCTATTTCTCCATCATCATCACCTGCCACTAATGGCTAATACTAATTTGTTAACTGGCTGCTTCTTCAGGATACCATATACCTTCAGGTTCTTCCTTTTTTTTTTTTCTTTTTCTTTTAATCACCTAATCCTAAGATGCCTTTATACCCCTCTCCACCTGGCAGACATCCTTAAAGAATCATATTCTTCTCTCTTGACTTTTCTCTGATATCCACATCCTTCCATTCTGTTGTTCCTCCTATGCATAGACAGTTTAAAAAAAAAAACAAAACACTTTTCCACTGTTGCAGTAATCATTGTGTACTTCCCAGGTGGTGTTAGTGGTGAAGAATCTGGCTGCCAGTCCAGGAGACTCACAAGACGTGGGTCTATCCCTGGGTTGGGAAGATTCCCCTGAAGTAGGAAATGGCAACCTACTCCAGTATTCTTGCCTGGAAAATCCCAAGAACAGAAGAGCCTGGAGGTCTGTGGCCCATTGGGTTGCAAAGAATCAGATGTGATTGAACACACACATACATCATGATAGTTATTTATATGCCTATAATTTCTGGGCTTGAACAATGCCTCTCAGATAGCAAGGACTCAAGGAACGTTGGTTGATTTGACTAAATAAATACCAAAAATGACAGAGTCAAGAAGGATCTTGTGAGATGGAGTCTAACAAGTTAATTATCTAAAAGTAATTTGGGTCAAGAAAATCAGTTATTATAAGAATGAGCATGGAAGAGATTGGCTTAATAGCAGAACGTGCCAAAAATTAGGGGTTTGCTTGACAGCTCAGTGTGAGTCAACAATATGAGGTGATAACAAAGAAAAATAAGAAGGAAAGAAAAAATATGAATAAATGAGGAAGCTGAGTGTCTGAGTTTACACCCAGAGTATAGATTTGGCTCTATGTATCATGATTTTATTGGGATTTAGACTGGAAAAACAATAATTATTGAAACTATTTTGTTTTTAATGTTTTTTGAAAAAAATTACCAAAACTTGGTGAGAAACTGCTAGCTAATGTTATCAAGGAAAAAAGGGAGAAAGCCCAAATGCACAAAATAAGAAATGACAATGAAGGAGTTCTCTGGCAGTCCAGTGGTTAGACTCCATGCAGGAGGCACCAGTGTGATCCCTGGTCAGGGAACTAAGATCCCACAAGTTGTAGGTTGCAGGCAAAAAAAAAAAAAGAAAAAAGAAAAAGAAATGACAGTGAAAAAGAAGTCATTGAATAGATAAAATATTATAAAAGACTTTGTGGGCCTCTGTGCAAATATGCTTGAAAACCTCAAGGAAATGAATAATTTCCTGGGGAAATACAGATTACCAAACTTGACAGAGGTAGAAAGTTTAAAGACACCAGTTTTGTAGAAGTAAACAAGAAACTTATTGAGTAATTAATTGCCTCTTTAAAAAAGCACTAGGCCTCAATTATTTCACAGAGAAATTCTACCAAACTTTTGAATATCAGATAGTTTCAGTGCTTTATAGATTATTTTTGTTCAGTTGCTCAGTCATGTCCAACTCTTTGCAACCCTATGGAGTGCAGCATGCCAGGCTTCCCTGTCCTTCACCATCACCCAGAGCCTACTCAGACTCATGTCCATTGAGTCAGTGATACAATCCAACCATCTCATCCTCTGTCATCACCTTCTCCTCCTGCCTTCAATCTTTTCCAACATCAGGGTCTTTTCTAATGAGTTAGCTCTTTGTATAAGATGGTTGAATTATTGGAGTTTCAGCTTCAGCATCAGTCCTTCCAATTAATATTCAGGATTGATTTCCTTTAGGATTGACTGGTTTGATCTCCTTGCAGTCCATGGGACTCCTAAGAGTTTTCACCAACACCACAATTCAAAAGCATCAATTCTTCGCCACTCACCTTTCTTTATGATCCAATTCTCATATCCATACATGACTACTAGAAAAATCATAGCTTTGATTATACAGACTTTTGTCGGTGAAGTAATATCTCTGCTTTTTAATATGCTGTCTAGGTTTGTCATAGCTTTTCTTCCAAGGAGCAAGTGCCTTTTAATTTCATGGCTGCAGTCACCATTTGCAGTGATTTTGGAGCCAAAAAAATAAAGTCTTTCACTGTTTCCATTGTTTCCCCATCTATTTGACATGGAGGGATGGGACCAGATGCCATGATCCGAGTTTTCTGAATGCTGAGTTTTAAGCTAGATTTTTCATTCTCCTCTTTCACTTTCACCAAGAGGTTTAGTTCCTCTTCGCTTTCTGTCATAAGGGTGGTGTCATCTGCATGTCTGAAGTTATTGATATTTTCCCTGGAAATCTTGATTCCAGCTTGTGCTTTATCCAGCCTGGCATTTTGCATGATGTACTCTGCATAGAAGTTAAATAAGCAGGGTGACAATATATAGCCTTGAAGTACTCCTTTCCCAGTTTTGAACCAATTTGTTGTTCCATGTCTGTTTCTAACTTTTGCTTCTTGGGCTGCACAGGTTTCCCGGGAGACAGATAGGATGGTCTAGTATTTCCATCTCTTCAAGAATTTTTCAGTTTGTTGTGGTCCACACAGTCAAAGGGTTTAGAATAGTCAATGAAGCAGAAGTAGATGTTTTTCTGGAATTCTCTTGCTTTTTCTATGATCTAACAGATGTTGGCAATTTGATCTGTTTCCTCTGCCTTTTCTAAATCCAGCTTGAACATCTGGAAGTTCTCAGTTAATGTACTGTTGGAGAATTTTGAGCATTACTTTGCTAGCATGTGAAATGGTTTTGATCACCACCTCCTGTACAATGTTACGAACCTGTGTTCATAGTTCTTCAGGCACTCTATCAAATCTAATCCCTTGAATTTATTTGATTTCTCACTTCCACTGTATAATCATAAGGGATTTGATTTAGGTCATATCTGAATGGCCTAGTAGTTTTCTCTACTTTCTTCAATTTAAGTCTGAATTTTGCAGTAAGGAGTTCATGATCTGAGCTATGGTCAGCTCCCAATATTGTTTTTGCTGATTGTATAGAGCTTCTTCATTTTCCACTGCAAAAATTATAGTCAGTCTGATTTCAGTATTGACAATCTGGTGATGTCCATGTGTAGAGTCATCTCTTGTGTTGTTGGAGAGTTTGCTATGACCAGTGCATTCTCTTGGCAAAAGTCTGTTAGTTTGGCCCTGCTTCATTTTGTACTCCAAGGCCAAATTTGCCTGTCACTCCAGGTATCTCTTGACTTCTTACTTTTGCATTCCAGTCCCCTGTGATGGAAAGGACATCTTTTTTTGGTATTAGTTCTAGAAGGTCTTGTAGGTCTTCATAGAACCATTCAACTTCAGCTTCTTCAGCATTAGTGGTTGGGGCATAGACTTGGATTACTGTGATATTGAGTGGTTTGCCTTGGAAAAGAACAGAGATCATGCTGTTGTTTTTGAGACTGTACCCAAGTACTGCATTTTGGACTCTATTGTTGACTATGAGGGCTGCTCCACTCCTTCTAAGAGATTCTTGCCCACAGTAGCAGATATAATGGTCATCTGAATTAAATTTGCCCATTCTGTTCCATGGTGGTTCACATATTCCTAAAATGTCAATGTTCACTCTTGCCATCTCCTGTTTGACCACTTCAAATTTACCTTGATTCATAGACCTAACATTCCAGGTTCCTATGCAATATTGTTCTTTACAGCATTGGACTTTACTTTTACTACCACACACATCCACAGCTGGGCTTTGTTTCTGCTTTTGCTCAGCTTCTTCATTCCTTTTGGAGCTATTTCTCTGCTGTTGTTCAGTAGCATGTTGGATGCCTACTTACCTGGGGAGTTCATCTTTCCATTTCATATCCTTTTGCATATTGGTCAAGGGGTTCTCAAGATAAGAATGCTGAAGTGATTTGCCATTCCCTACTCCAGTGGACCATGTTTTGTCAGAACTCTCCATCAATACCCATCAGTCTTGAGTGGCCCTACATGGCATAGCTCATAGTTTCATTGAGTTAGACAAGGTTGTGCTCCATGTGAACAGTTTGGTTAGTTTTCTGTAATTTTGGTTTTCATTCTATCTGCTCTCTGATGGATGAGGATAAGAGGCTTGTGGAGGCTTCCTCTTGGGAGTGACTGCTGTTGCTAAGTCACTTCAGTTGTGTCTGACTCTGTGTGACCCCATAGACGGTAGCCCACCAGGCTCCCCTGTCCCTGGGGTTCTCCAGGCAAGAACACTGGAGTGGGTTGCCATTTCCTTCTCCAATGCATGAAAGTGAAAAGTGAAAAGTGAAAGGGAAGTCACTCAGTTGTGTCCGACCCTCAGCGACCCCATGGACTGCAGCCTTCCAGGCTCCTCTGTCCATGGGGTTTTCCAGGCAGGAGTACTGGAGTGGGGTGCCATTAGTGACTGGCTGTGGTTAAAACTGGTTCTTGCTCTGGAGGGCAGGGCCATGTTCAGTAAATCTTTAATCCGGTTTTCTGCTGATGGCTGGGGCTGTGTTCCCTCCCTATAGTTTGGCCTGAGGTCAAACTGTGATAAGGGTAATGGCAGTAATGGAGACCTCCTTCAAATAGACTTATGCCAGCATGCATTTTCTCCCAGGACTGTTGTATTCAGTGCGCCTGAAACCATACTCACAGAAAACTAGTCAATCTAATCACACTAGGACCACAGCCTTGGCTAACTCAGTGAAACCAAGCCATGCCTGTGGGGCAGCCCAAGACGGGCGGGTCATAGTGGAGAGGGCTGACAGAACGTGGTCCACTGGAGAAGGGAATGGAAGCCACTTCAGTATTCTTGCCTTGAGAACCCCATGAACAGTATGAAAAGGCAAAATGGTAGGATACCAAAAGAGAATCTCCCCAGGTCGTTAGGTGCCCAATATGCTACTGGAGATCAGTGGAGAAATAACTCCAGAAAGAATGAAGGGACGGAGCCAAAGCAAAAACAATACCCAGTTGTGCATGTGACTGGGTATTGATAGAAGCAAGATCCGACGCTGTAAAGAGCAATATTGCATAGGAACCTGGAATGTCAGGTCCATGAATCAAGGCAAATTGGAAGTGGTCAAACAAGAGATGACAAGGGTGAATGTCGACATTCTAGGAATCAGCGAACTAAAATGGACTGGAATGGGTGAATTTAACTCAGATGACCATTATATCTACTACTGCGGGCAGGAATCCCTCAGAAGAAATGGAGTAGCCATCATGGTCAACAAAAGAGTCCGAAATGCAGTACTTGGATGCAATCTCAAAAACGACAGAATGATCTCTGTTCGTTTCCAAGGCAAACCATTCAATATCACAGTTATCCAAGTCTATGCCCCAACCAGTAATGCTGAAGAAGCTGAAGTTGAACGGTTTTATGAAGACCTACAAGACCTTGTAGAACTAACACCCAAAAAAGATGTCCTTTTCATTATAGGGGACTGGAATGCTAAAGTAGGAAGTCAAGAAACACCTGGAGTAACAGGCAAATTTGGCCTTGGAATGCGGAATGAAGCAGGGCAAAGACTAATAGAGTTTTGCCAAGAAAATGCACTGGTCATAGCAAACACCCTCTTCCAGCAACACAAGAGAAGACTCTACACATGGACATCACCAGATGGTCAACACCGAAATCAGATTGATTATATTCTTTGCAGCCAAAGATGGAGAAGCTCTATACAGTCAACAAAAACAAGACCAGGAGCTGACTGTGGCTCAGATCATGAACTCCTTATTTCCAAATTCAGACTTAAATTGAAGAAAGTAGGGAAAACCGCTAGACCATTCAGGTATGACCTAAATCAAATCCCTTATGATTATACAGTGGAAGTGAGAAATAGATTTAAGGGCCTAGATCTGATAGACAGAGTTCCTGATGAACTATGGAATGAGGTTCGTGACATTGTACAGGAGACAGGGATCAAGACCATCCCCATGGAAAAGAAATGCAAAAAAGCAAAATGGCTGTCTGGAGAAGCCTTACAAATAGCACTGAAAAGAAGAGAGGCGAAAAGCAAAGGAGAAAAGAAAAGATATAAGCATCTGAATGCAGAGTTCCAAAGAATAGCAAGAAGAGATAAGAAAGCCTTCTTCAGCAATCAATGCAAAGAGATAGAGGAAAACAACAGAATGGGAAAGACTAGAGATCTCTTCAAGAGAATTGGAGATACCAAGGGAACATTTCATGCAAAGATGGGCTCGATAAAGGATAGAAATGGTATGGACCTAACAGAAGCAGAAGATATTAAGAAGAGGTGGCAAGAATACACAGAAGAACTGTACAGAAAAGATCTTCACGACCCAGATAATCATGAGGATGTGATCACTAATCTAGAGCCAGACATCTTGGAATGTGAAGTCAAGTGGGCCTTAGAAAGCATCACTAAGAACAAAGCTAGTGGAGGTGATGGAATTCCCGTTGAGCTGTTTCAAATCCTGGAAGATGATGCTGTGAAAGTGCTGCACTCAATATGCCAGCAAATTTGGAAAACTCAGCAGTGGCCACAGGACTGGAAAAGGTCAGTTTTCATTCCAATTCCAAAGAAAGGCAATGCCAAAGAATGCTCAAACTACCGCACAATTGCACTCATCTCACACGCTAGTAAAGTAATGCTCAAAATTCTCCAAGCCAGGCTTCAGCAATATGTGAACCGTGAACTCCCTGATGTTCAAGCTGGTTTTAGAACAGGCAGAGGAACCAGAGATCAAATTGCCAACATCCGCTGGATCATGGAAAAAGCAAGAGAGTTCCAGAAAAACATCTATTTCTGCTTTATTGACTATGCCAAAGCCTTTGACTGTGTGGATCACAATAAACTGTGGAAAATTCTGAAAGAGATGGGAATACCAGACCACCTAACCTGCCTCTTGAGAAATCTGTATGCAGGTCAGGAAGCAACAGTTAGAACTGGACATGGAACAACAGACTGGTTCCAAATAGGAAAAGGAGTACGTCAAGGCTGTATATTGTCTCCCTGCTTATTTAACTTATATGCAGAGTACATCATGAGAAACGCTGGACTGGAAGAAACACAAGCTGGAATCAAGATTGCCGGGAGAAATATCAATAACCTCAGATATGCTGATGACACCACCCTTATGGCAGAAAGTGAGGAGGAGCTAAAAAGCCTCTTGATGAAAGTGAAGGAGGAGAGCGAAAAAGTTGGCTTAAAGCTCAACATTCAGAAAACGAAGATCATGGCATCCGGTCCCATCACTTCATGGGAAATAGATGGGGAAACAGTGGAAACAGTGTCAGACTTTATTTTTTTGGGCTCCAAAATCACTGCAGATGGTGACTGCAGCCATGAAATTAAAAAAGACTCTTACTCCTTGGAAGAAAAGTTATGACCAACCTAGATAGTATATTCATAAGGAGAGACATTACTTTGCCGACTAAAGTTCGTCTAGTCAAGGCTATGGTTTTTCCAGTAGTCATATATGGATGTGAGAGTTGGACTGTGAAGAAAGCTGAGCGCTGAAGAATTGATGCTTTTGAAGTGTGGTGTTGGAGAAGACTCTTGAGAGTCCCTTGGACTGCAAGGAGATCCAACCAGTCCATTCTGAAGGAGATCAACCCTGGGATTTCTTTGGAAGAAATGATGCTAAAGCTGAAACTCCAGTACTTTGCCCACCCCATGCGAAGTGTTGACTCATTGGAGAAGACTCTGATGCTGAGAGGAATTGGGGGCAGGAGGAGAAGAGGACGACCGAGGATGAGATGGCTGGATGGCATCATGGACTCGATGGACGTGAGTCTGAGTGAACGCCCAGAGATGGTGATGAACAGGGAGGCCTGGCGTGCTGCGATTCATGGGGTCATAAAGAGTCAGACACGACTGAGCTTCTGAACTGAACTAACTTACCATGTGGCAGGCCATTGTCGCCATGCCTCTGTTGGAGACTCCCGGATGCCATTTTCTTAATTGTTTGGGGTTGATTTTGACTTCCCTGGTGGCTCAGAAGTTAAAGTGTCTGCCTGCAATGCGGGAGACCTGGCTTCAATCCCTGGGTTGGGAAGATCCCCTGGAGAAGGAAATGGCAACCCACTCCAGTATTCTTGCCTTGGGAATCCCATGGACAGAGGAGCCTGGTGGGCTACAGTCCACTGGGTTTCATAGAGCTGGACACGACTGAGCAACTTCACTTTCACTTATTGCCATTTTCTTAATTGTTTGGAGTTGATTTTGTAGATTTTTTTTTTCTTCTCTTGTATTTTTTGACTGTGTAATTCCCTTTAACATTTGTTGTAAAGCTGGTTTGGTGGTACTGAATTCTCTTAACTTTTGCTTGTCTGAGAAGCTTTTATTTCTCCATCAATTTTGAATGGGATCCTTGCCGGGTACAGTAATCTTGGTTGTAGATTTTTTCCCTTTCAGTACTTTAAATATATCCTGCCACTCCCTTCTGGCCTGCAGAGTTTCTGCTGAAAGATGTTAAGCATATGGGGTTTCCCTGTAGTTACTTCCCCCTTGATTCTTTTAATATTCTTTCTTTGTGTTTAGTCTTTGGTAGTTTGATTAGTGTGTGTCTTGGTGTGTTTCTCCTTGGTTTTATCCTGTATGGACTCTTTGTGCCTCTTGGACTTGATTGTTTCCCTTTCCATGCTGGGGAAATTTTCAACTATAGTCTCTTCAAAAATTTTTTCCTACCCTTTCTTTTTCTCTTCTTCTTCTTCTGGGACCGCTGTAATTCAACTGTTGGTGCATTTGATATTGTCCCAGAAGTCTCTGAGACTATCCTCAGTTCTTTTCCTTTTTTCTACTATATTCTGCTCTTCAGAAGTTATTTCCATCATTTTATCTTCCAGCTCACTGATGCATTCTTCTGCTTCAGGTGTTCTTCTATTGATTCTTTCCAGAGTATTTTTAATTTCAGTAATTGTGTTGTTTGTTTCTGTATGTTTATTCTTTAATTCTTCTAGGTCTTTGTTAATTGATTCTTAGATTTTCTCCATTTTTTTTCAAAGTTTTTGATCATCTTTACTATCATTATTCTGAATTCTTTTTCAGGTAGTTTTCCTATTTCCTCTTCATTTATTTGGACTTCTGGGTTTCTAGTTTGTTCCTTCATTTGTGTAGTATTTCTCTGCCTTTTCATTATTATATTTTAACTTATTGTGTTTGAGGTCTCCTTTTCCCAGGATTCAAGACTGAATTCTTTCTTCCTTTTTGTTTCTGCCCTCCTAAGGTTGGTCCAGTGGTTTTTGTAAGCATCCTGTGGGGTGAGATTTGTGCTGGGTTTTTGTTTGTTTTTCCTCTGATGAGCAAGGCTGAGTGAGGTGATAATCCTGTCTGCTGATGTTTGGGTTTGTATTTTTGTTTTGTTTGTTCTTTAGACGAAGTGTCCTGCACAGGGTGCTACTGGGGGTTGTATGATGCCTGGTCTTGTATTCAGTTGGATTCCTTTGTGTGATTTCTCACTATTTAACACTTCTAGGGTTAGTTCTCTGGTAGTCCAGGGTCTTGGAGTTAGTGCTCCCACTCCAAAGGCTCAGGGCTTAATCTCTGGTCAGGAATGAAGATTTCACAAGTGGTTTGTTATGGCATTAAGTGAGAGTAAAGCAAATACCCAAAAATGAGAAATCAAAGATGAACCCCAGACAAATGGAAGTTATAAAATCAGGCAAATAATAATTAAATAATGGAGTATACACATATACATATACCCCCAGGAGCAAAGTCAAAACAGTCCAAGAAAAATAAAGTATAATAGGTTGACCTGGCAAACAGAGGAAATAAAAAATTTTATTTACCAGTTAAGAACAAAACTAACTAAAGTGCAAACTGAAAAACAAAACTAAAGCAAGGTTAAAAAAAAAACCAAAAAAACAAAAAACTAAAGCAAGGTGCCAAATGGGACATAGAGCAATGAAAACAAAACTAAGAAACATGTTGAGAGGAAAGGGAAGAAAGAAAGAAGAGATATGCAAAGTTAAATAGAGGTAGATGAAGATTTATATATGTTAAAATTTAACTGCAAGGGGAAAAGAACAGTAGGAAAGGCAGACAAAGGAATAAATGTAGAAAAAATACAATATGTTTTAAAAAATTAAAAATTAAAATTATAGAAAAGAGAAAAGAAAGAAAAAAAAAACGGAAGAAGAAAGAAAAAAGGAAAGAAAAATGGGAAATTCCACAGAACTGCAAAAGCCCAACACAGAGCCAGAGGTTTATGAGAACAATAAAAAGTGTGACTGAATTATCCATATTCATATACACCCATAAGCAAAACCAAGCAGTCCTACAAAAGTAAAGTACAACAGATTGACTCGGTGAACAAAGGAAACAAAAAATTACATCTACCAGAACAAAACTAACCAAAGCACAAACTGGAAAGCAAAACTAAAGAAGGTGCCAACTGGGGAATAAAGCAATGAAAAAAAGCTAACAAATGTGTTGAGAGGAAAGGAAAGAAAGAAAGACTAGATATGCAAAGTTAAACAGAGGTAGATAAAGAAGATTTATATACATTAAGGTTTAACTGCAAGGGGAAAAGAACAGTAGGAAAAGCTAACAAAGGAATAAGTGTAAAAAAAATAATAATAGGTTTAAAAAATTAAAAATAAAGAAAGAGAAAAAAAAAAGAGGGAAACTCCACAGAACTGCAAAAGCCCAACGTAGAGGCAGAGGTTTATAACAACAATAAAAAATGTGACTGAGGGGGAAGATAAAAAGCTCAAAAGCTTAATTAGATTTCATGCTGCTGCTGCTAAGTCACTTCAGTCGTGTCCGACTCTGTGTGACCCCATAGACGGCAGCCCACCAGGCTACTCCATCCCTGGGATTCTCCAGGCAAGAACACTGGAGTGGGTAATTAGATTTCATAGTGCCAATAAAATTGACAGGTACAACAGAGGGTTGGGGGGAAGGAAAAAAAGAAAAAAATCCAAAAAATCTACAGAAAAGTCAAAAAATAATAAATGTTTTTCTTGAATCACTGCTGTCAGAGTCCTTTCCCTCACTGGGAGTCACAGTTCACCTGACCTCCCTAGGATGCCCTGCAACACTGTGTTGATCTCTGGACCTGCTGTGGGGGCAGCTCAGATTCTAATCTGGCCCGACTCCTGTGTGTTCTTGCCTCCAGTGTCCACAGCTATCAGAACTAGTACATTTTCTTTTCTGGGAACTTTCAGTGACCTTTTATATATTTCATAGACACAGAGTCTGGCTAGTTTATCTTGTGGATTATATCTGCAGCTTATACAGCTGGTGGGAAGGCTTTGTGCCTTCTTCCTTAGCCACAATGCCCCTAGGTTTCAATTGTGGTTTTATTTCCACCTCTGCATGTGGGTCGTGGACTGGGGTTTGCTCCTGAGGCTGCCCTGGAGGACTGGGTTTGCTCTTGTGAGGGCCAGGGGTGGAGGTGGTGCAGCTGCTTGGGTCACAGGGTTTCTGGCAGCATCAGGTTCTCAGGGGAGTTGGCGGCTAGGGCAGCAGGAAATATAGTGCTCCAGAAGGGTATGGCAACCAGTATTGGCCAATATGCTCTTGCCTGGAGACCCTCCGTCCCTGACAGAGAAGCCTGGCAGGGCACAGTCTGTGCCCATAGACGCAAGACATGTTTTGCTTGGGGCAGCTCTGCCCCAGTGAGAGTTGAGTGTGAAGGTGGCGCAATTGCTTGGCTTGCGGCGACCCTGGCAGTGCCAAGTATGGAGGGACAGATTGCCTCTGCCGCAGGAGTTATGGTCCTCTCAGAGTCTTTTTTCCAGCCTCTTGTAGCTGGCAATCGAAGACCTGTTCGGCTAGTCTTTCTCTACAGCTCTGCCTGTTCAGGCACTTTGAGGGCTCCCTTGCCTGGAGTCCTTCTCTGTTGTTTAGCACATCAGGCACATACATGGAGGGGCCTCCTGGCTGGGATCCTCCTCTGTAGATCAGCATGTCAGGCACTTAAAGGGGCACCTTAGGCAGGGTCCTGCTCTGTAGATCTGCACATCAGTCACTTAAAGGAACATCCTGGGTGGAGTCCTGCTCTATAGTTCAGTGCCTCAGGTGTTTTATGGGCCGGCCTCTCTATTGTTCAGGTGCTGGTGTGTGGGGAGAGAGGATATGGTGATGGCTCCACCCCCTATGCATGACTCAGCGGTATCGCCTTGCCATGGCTGCCTGGCTTTTCTCCACAGGCATTTCCCACCATAACCTCCTTCCTCATATCCCCTCAATCCATCTTTCGGCAATCAACAGCAGCCTTTGCCCTGGGATTGCTCCACAGTCCCCAAACGCCAGCTCCCAACCACTGTTCCTTCCTGGAGACCTATGTCCCTGTCCAGGGTATGTATGGCTGCAGCAAGGACTGTCTGCTTCTCATTCTATTTAGGCTGCCGCAGATCAGCTGTTTCACTCTCAGCCTTAAATGTTTCTCCTCTGACTCAGGCAATCACCTTGATGCGGGGATTGGACCCTTGCTTCAGTTCCCCCACCCACTGAGGGCAGATCCAGTCCTACTGACACTCCTGCTTTTCCCGCTAGTTCCTTGTCCTGCTGAGTTTTGCGTGATTCTATATATTCTTTACCTCTGGTCAGGTATTCCTGTCNTTTGTCGGTGAAGTAATATCTCTGCTTTTTAATATGCTGTCTAGGTTTGTCATAGCTTTTCTTCCAAGGAGCAAGTGCCTTTTAATTTCATGGCTGCAGTCACCATTTGCAGTGATTTTGGAGCCAAAAAAATAAAGTCTTTCACTGTTTCCATTGTTTCCCCATCTATTTGACATGGAGGGATGGGACCAGATGCCATGATCCGAGTTTTCTGAATGCTGAGTTTTAAGCTAGATTTTTCATTCTCCTCTTTCACTTTCACCAAGAGGTTTAGTTCCTCTTCGCTTTCTGTCATAAGGGTGGTGTCATCTGCATGTCTGAAGTTATTGATATTTTCCCTGGAAATCTTGATTCCAGCTTGTGCTTTATCCAGCCTGGCATTTTGCATGATGTACTCTGCATAGAAGTTAAATAAGCAGGGTGACAATATATAGCCTTGAAGTACTCCTTTCCCAGTTTTGAACCAATTTGTTGTTCCATGTCTGTTTCTAACTTTTGCTTCTTGGGCTGCACAGGTTTCCCGGGAGACAGATAGGATGGTCTAGTATTTCCATCTCTTCAAGAATTTTTCAGTTTGTTGTGGTCCACACAGTCAAAGGGTTTAGAATAGTCAATGAAGCAGAAGTAGATGTTTTTCTGGAATTCTCTTGCTTTTTCTATGATCTAACAGATGTTGGCAATTTGATCTGTTTCCTCTGCCTTTTCTAAATCCAGCTTGAACATCTGGAAGTTCTCAGTTAATGTACTGTTGGAGAATTTTGAGCATTACTTTGCTAGCATGTGAAATGGTTTTGATCACCACCTCCTGTACAATGTTACGAACCTGTGTTCATAGTTCTTCAGGCACTCTATCAAATCTAATCCCTTGAATTTATTTGTTTTGTCACTTCCACTGTATAATCATAAGGGATTTGATTTAGGTCATATCTGAATGGCCTAGTAGTTTTCTCTACTTTCTTCAATTTAAGTCTGAATTTTGCAGTAAGGAGTTCATGATCTGAGCTATGGTCAGCTCCCAATATTGTTTTTGCTGACTGTATAGAGCTTCTTCATTTTCCACTGCAAAAATTATAGTCAGTCTTATTGACAGTCTGGTGATGTCCATGTGTAGAGTCATCTCTTGTGTTGTTGGAGAGTTTGCTATGACCAGTGTATTCTCTTGGCAAAAGTCAGTTAGTTTGGCCCTGCTTCGTTTTGTACTCCAAGGCCAAATTTGCCTGTCACTCCAGGTATCTCTTGACTTCTTACTTTTGCATTCCAGTCCCCTGTGATGGAAAGGACATCTTTTTTTGGTATTAGTTCTAGAAGGTCTTGTAGGTCTTCATAGAACCATTCAACTTCAGCTTCTTCAGCATTAGTGGTTGGGGCATAGACTTGGATTACTGTGATACTGAGTGGTTTGCCTTGGAAAAGAACAGAGATCATGCTGTTGTTTTTGAGACTGTACCCAAGTACTGCATTTTGAACTCTATTGTTGACTATGAGGGCTGCTCCATTCCTTCTAAGAGATTCTTGCCCACAGTAGCAGATATAATGGTCATCTGAATTAAATTTGCCCATTCTGGTCCATGGTANTTGGAAAAGAACAGAGATCATGCTGTTGTTGTTGAGACTGTACCCAAGTACTGCATTTTGGACTCTATTGTTGACTATGAGGGCTGCTCCACTCCTTCTAAGAGATTCTTGCCCACAGTAGCAGATATAATGGTCATCTGAATTAAATTTGCCCATTCTGTTCCATGGTGGTTCACATATTCCTAAAATGTCAATGTTCACTCTTGCCATCTCCTGTTTGACCACTTCAAATTTACCTTGATTCATAGACCTAACATTCCAGGTTCCTATGCAATATTGTTCTTTACAGCATTGGACTTTACTTTTACTACCACACACATCCACAGCTGGGCTTTGTTTCTGCTTTCGCTCAGCTTCTTCATTCCTTTTGGAGCTATTTCTCTGCTCTTGTTCAGTAGCATGTTGGATGCCTACTTACCTGGGGAGTTCATCTTTCCATTTCATATCCTTTTGCATATTGGTCAAGGGGTTCTCAAGATAAGAATGCTGAAGTGATTTGCCATTCCCTACTCCAGTGGACCATGTTTTGTCAGAACTCTCCATCAATACCCATCAGTCTTGAGTGGCCCTACATGGCATAGCTCATAGTTTCATTGAGTTAGACAAGGTTGTGCTCCATGTGAACAGTTTGGTTAGTTTTCTGTAATTTTGGTTTTCATTCTATCTGCTCTCTGATGGATGAGGATAAGAGGCTTGTGGAGGCTTCCTCTTGGGAGTGACTGCTGTTGCTAAGTCACTTCAGTTGTGTCTGACTCTGTGTGACCCCATAGACGGTAGCCCACCAGGCTCCCCTGTCCCTGGGGTTCTCCAGGCAAGAACACTGGAGTGGGTTGCCATTTCCTTCTCCAATGCATGAAAGTGAAAAGTGAAAAGTGAAAGGGAAGTCACTCAGTTGTGTCCGACCCTCAGCGACCCCATGGACTGCAGCCTTCCAGGCTCCTCTGTCCATGGGGTTTTCCAGGCAGGAGTACTGGAGTGGGGTGCCATTAGTGACTGGCTGTGGTTAAAACTGGTTCTTGCTCTGGAGGGCAGGGCCATGTTCAGTAAATCTTTAATCCGGTTTTCTGCTGATGGCTGGGGCTGTGTTCCCTCCATATAGTTTGGCCTGAGGTCAAACTGTGATAAGGGTAATGGCAGTAATGGAGACCTCCTTCAAATAGACTTATGCCAGCATGCATTTTCTCCCAGGACTGTTGTATTCAGTGCGCCTGAAACCATACTCACAGAAAACTAGTCAATCTAATCACACTAGGACCACAGCCTTGGCTAACTCAGTGAAACCAAGCCATGCCTGTGGGGCAGCCCAAGACGGGCGGGTCATAGTGGAGAGGGCTGACAGAACGTGGTCCACTGGAGAAGGGAATGGAAGCCACTTCAGTATTCTTGCCTTGAGAACCCCATGAACAGTATGAAAAGGCAAAATGGTAGGATACCAAAAGAGAATCTCCCCAGGTCGTTAGGTGCCCAATATGCTACTGGAGATCAGTGGAGAAATAACTCCAGAAAGAATGAAGGGACGGAGCCAAAGCAAAAACAATACCCAGTTGTGCATGTGACTGGGTATTGATAGAAGCAAGATCTGACGCTGTAAAGAGCAATATTGCATAGGAACCTGGAATGTCAGGTCCATGAATCAAGGCAAATTGGAAGTGGTCAAACAAGAGATGACAAGGGTGAATGTCGACATTCTAGGAATCAGCGAACTAAAATGGACTGGAATGGGTGAATTTAACTCAGATGACCATTATATCTACTACTGCGGGCAGGAATCCCTCAGAAGAAATGGAGTAGCCATCATGGTCAACAGAAGAGTCCGAAATGCAGTACTTGAATGCAATTTCAAAAACGACAGAATGATCTCCGTTCGTTTCCAAGGCAAACCATTCAATATCACAGTTATCCAAGTCTATGCCCTAACCAGTAATGCTGAAGAAGCTGAAGTTGAACGGTTTTATGAAGACCTACAAGACCTTTTAGAACTAACACCCAAAAAAGATGTCCTTTTCATTATAGGGGACTGGAATGCTAAAGTAGGAAGTCAAGAAACACCTGGAGTAACAGGNAAGAGTCCAAAATGCAGTACTTGGATGCAATCTCAAAAATGACAGAATGATCTCTGTTCGTTTCCAAGGAGTCTTATTTATACTAGCCATATCAAGCCTAGCCACATACTCAATCCTTTGATCAGGCTGAGCCTCCAACTCAAAATACACACTTATTGGAGCTCTACGAGCAGTAGCGCAAACAATCTCATAAGAAGTAACACTAGCAATTATTTTACTATCAGTACTACTAATAAACGGATCCTTCACCCTCTCCACATTAATCATTATGCAAGAACAAGTATGATTAATTTTTCCAACATGACCCCTAGCAATAATATGATTTATCTCAGCACTAGCAGAAACAAACCAACCTTATGGAGGGGGAGTCAGAATTAGTCTCAGGCTTTAACGTAGAATATGCAGCAGGACCATTCACCCTATTCTTCATAGCAGAATATGCAGACATTATTATATTAAATATTTTTACAACAACCCTCTTCCTAGGGGCATTTCACAACCCATACATTCCAGAACTCTACACAATTAACTTTACTGTCAAATCATTACTACTCACAATCACTTTTCTATGAATCCGATCATCCTACCCCCGATTCCGCTATGACCAACTAATGCACCTACTATGAAAAAGCTTCCTACCCCTAACACTAGCCCTGTGCATATGACATGTATCACTACCCATTCTCCTATCAAGCATCTGCCCACAAACGTAAGAAATATGTCTGACAAAAGAGTCACTTTGATAGAGTAAATAATAGAGGTTCAAGCCCTCTTATTTCTAGAACTATAGGAATTGAACCTACTCCTAAGAACCCGAAACTCTTCGTGCTCCCAATTACACCAAATTCTAACAGTAAGGTCAGCTAATTAAGCTATCGTGCCCATACCCCGAAAATGTTGGTTTATAATGTTCTTTTATTATTATTATAACCACCATTATACTTGGAACTATCATCGTTATAATCAGCTCCCACTGATCACTCATCTGAATTGGATTCGAAATAAACATACTTGCTATTATTCCTATCATAATAAAAAAATATAACCCACGAGCCACAGAAGCATCAACCAAATATTTCCTAACTCAGTCAACAGCCTCAATACTATTGATAATAGCAGTCATTATTAACCTAATATTCTCAGGCCAGTGGACTGTAATAAAACTATTTAACCCAAAACCCTCCATACTTATAACAATAGCCCTCACCATAAAACTAGGAATAGCTCCATTTCATTTCTGAGTTCCAGAAGTAACACAAGGCATCTCTTTATCTTCTGGCCTAATTTTACTTACATGACAAAAGGTAGCAGCTATATCCGTACTCTACCAAATCTCCCCATTCATCAACCTAAACCTAATCCTAACCCTATCTATTTTATCAATCATAATTGGAGGCTGAGGAGGACTAAATCAAACCCAACTATGAAAGATTATAGCTTACTCATCAATCGCTCATATAGGCTGGATAACAGCAGTAATACTATACAACCCCACCATGATATTACTAAACCTAACTATTTATATAATCATAACCTCCACCATATTTATATTATTCATAGCTAACTCAACCACAACTACCCTATCATTATCACATACATAAAACAAAGCACCTATTATAACAATCCTAGTCCTCATTACTCTCTTATCAATAGGAGGACTCCCCCAATTGTCAGGATTTATACCAAAATGAATAATCATTCAAGAAATAACAAAAATGACAATATTATTCTACCCACCCTTATAGCAATCACAGCACTACTAAATCTATATTTCTATATATGACTTACATACTCTACAGCACTCACAATATTTCCCTCCACAAATAACATAAAAATAAAATGACAATTTTCCACCACAAAACAAATGACTCTCTTACCAACAATATCTGTACTCTCTACTATACTCCTACCACTCACACCAATTTTATCAATCCTAAAGTAGGAATTTAGGTTAAAGAGACCAAGAGCCTTCAAAGCCCTAAGCAAGTATGATTTACTTAATTCCTGATAAGGACTGCAAGATCATATCTTACATCAGTTCAGTTCAGTTCAGTCACTCAGTCGTGTCCGACTCTCTGCGACCCCATGAATCGCAGCACTCCAGGCCTCCCTATCCATCACCATCTCCTGGAGTTCACTCAGACTCACGTCCATTGAGTCCATGATGCCATCCAGCCATCTCATCCTCGGTCGTCCCCTTCTCCTCCTGTCCCCAATCCCTCCCAGCATCAGAGTCTTTTCCAATGAGTCAACTCTTCACATGAGGTGGCCAAAGTACTGGAGTTTCAGCTTGAGCATCATTCCTTCCAAAGAAATCCCAGGGTTGATCTCCTTCAGAATGGACTGGTTGGATCTCCT
>SJYX01007885.1:13378-28120 GCA_006410675.1 Oreotragus oreotragus | reverse complement strand
GTGAGGTGATAATCCTGTCTGCTGATGTTTGGGTTTGTATTTTTGTTTTGTTTGTTCTTTAGACGAAGTGTCCTGCACAGGGTGCTACTGGGGGTTGTATGATGCCTGGTCTTGTATTCAGTTGGATTCCTTTGTGTGATTTCTCACTATTTAACACTTCTAGGGTTAGTTCTCTGGTAGTCCAGGGTCTTGGAGTTAGTGCTCCCACTCCAAAGGCTCAGGGCTTAATCTCTGGTCAGGAATGAAGATTTCACAAGTGGTTTGTTATGGCATTAAGTGAGAGTAAAGCAAATACCCAAAAATGAGAAATCAAAGATGAACCCCAGACAAATGGAAGTTATAAAATCAGGCAAATAATAATTAAATAATGGAGTATACACATATACATATACCCCCAGGAGCAAAGTCAAAACAGTCCAAGAAAAATAAAGTATAATAGGTTGACCTGGCAAACAGAGGAAATAAAAAATTTTATTTACCAGTTAAGAACAAAACTAACTAAAGTGCAAACTGAAAAACAAAACTAAAGCAAGGTTAAAAAAAAAACCAAAAAAACAAAAAACTAAAGCAAGGTGCCAAATGGGACATAGAGCAATGAAAACAAAACTAAGAAACATGTTGAGAGGAAAGGGAAGAAAGAAAGAAGAGATATGCAAAGTTAAATAGAGGTAGATGAAGATTTATATATGTTAAAATTTAACTGCAAGGGGAAAAGAACAGTAGGAAAGGCAGACAAAGGAATAAATGTAGAAAAAATACAATATGTTTTAAAAAATTAAAAATTAAAATTATAGAAAAGAGAAAAGAAAGAAAAAAAAAACGGAAGAAGAAAGAAAAAAGGAAAGAAAAATGGGAAATTCCACAGAACTGCAAAAGCCCAACACAGAGCCAGAGGTTTATGAGAACAATAAAAAGTGTGACTGAATTATCCATATTCATATACACCCATAAGCAAAACCAAGCAGTCCTACAAAAGTAAAGTACAACAGATTGACTCGGTGAACAAAGGAAACAAAAAATTACATCTACCAGAACAAAACTAACCAAAGCACAAACTGGAAAGCAAAACTAAAGAAGGTGCCAACTGGGGAATAAAGCAATGAAAAAAAGCTAACAAATGTGTTGAGAGGAAAGGAAAGAAAGAAAGACTAGATATGCAAAGTTAAACAGAGGTAGATAAAGAAGATTTATATACATTAAGGTTTAACTGCAAGGGGAAAAGAACAGTAGGAAAAGCTAACAAAGGAATAAGTGTAAAAAAAATAATAATAGGTTTAAAAAATTAAAAATAAAGAAAGAGAAAAAAAAAAGAGGGAAACTCCACAGAACTGCAAAAGCCCAACGTAGAGGCAGAGGTTTATAACAACAATAAAAAATGTGACTGAGGGGGAAGATAAAAAGCTCAAAAGCTTAATTAGATTTCATGCTGCTGCTGCTAAGTCACTTCAGTCGTGTCCGACTCTGTGTGACCCCATAGACGGCAGCCCACCAGGCTACTCCATCCCTGGGATTCTCCAGGCAAGAACACTGGAGTGGGTAATTAGATTTCATAGTGCCAATAAAATTGACAGGTACAACAGAGGGTTGGGGGGAAGGAAAAAAAGAAAAAAATCCAAAAAATCTACAGAAAAGTCAAAAAATAATAAATGTTTTTCTTGAATCACTGCTGTCAGAGTCCTTTCCCTCACTGGGAGTCACAGTTCACCTGACCTCCCTAGGATGCCCTGCAACACTGTGTTGATCTCTGGACCTGCTGTGGGGGCAGCTCAGATTCTAATCTGGCCCGACTCCTGTGTGTTCTTGCCTCCAGTGTCCACAGCTATCAGAACTAGTACATTTTCTTTTCTGGGAACTTTCAGTGACCTTTTATATATTTCATAGACACAGAGTCTGGCTAGTTTATCTTGTGGATTATATCTGCAGCTTATACAGCTGGTGGGAAGGCTTTGTGCCTTCTTCCTTAGCCACAATGCCCCTAGGTTTCAATTGTGGTTTTATTTCCACCTCTGCATGTGGGTCGTGGACTGGGGTTTGCTCCTGAGGCTGCCCTGGAGGACTGGGTTTGCTCTTGTGAGGGCCAGGGGTGGAGGTGGTGCAGCTGCTTGGGTCACAGGGTTTCTGGCAGCATCAGGTTCTCAGGGGAGTTGGCGGCTAGGGCAGCAGGAAATATAGTGCTCCAGAAGGGTATGGCAACCAGTATTGGCCAATATGCTCTTGCCTGGAGACCCTCCGTCCCTGACAGAGAAGCCTGGCAGGGCACAGTCTGTGCCCATAGACGCAAGACATGTTTTGCTTGGGGCAGCTCTGCCCCAGTGAGAGTTGAGTGTGAAGGTGGCGCAATTGCTTGGCTTGCGGCGACCCTGGCAGTGCCAAGTATGGAGGGACAGATTGCCTCTGCCGCAGGAGTTATGGTCCTCTCAGAGTCTTTTTTCCAGCCTCTTGTAGCTGGCAATCGAAGACCTGTTCGGCTAGTCTTTCTCTACAGCTCTGCCTGTTCAGGCACTTTGAGGGCTCCCTTGCCTGGAGTCCTTCTCTGTTGTTTAGCACATCAGGCACATACATGGAGGGGCCTCCTGGCTGGGATCCTCCTCTGTAGATCAGCATGTCAGGCACTTAAAGGGGCACCTTAGGCAGGGTCCTGCTCTGTAGATCTGCACATCAGTCACTTAAAGGAACATCCTGGGTGGAGTCCTGCTCTATAGTTCAGTGCCTCAGGTGTTTTATGGGCCGGCCTCTCTATTGTTCAGGTGCTGGTGTGTGGGGAGAGAGGATATGGTGATGGCTCCACCCCCTATGCATGACTCAGCGGTATCGCCTTGCCATGGCTGCCTGGCTTTTCTCCACAGGCATTTCCCACCATAACCTCCTTCCTCATATCCCCTCAATCCATCTTTCGGCAATCAACAGCAGCCTTTGCCCTGGGATTGCTCCACAGTCCCCAAACGCCAGCTCCCAACCACTGTTCCTTCCTGGAGACCTATGTCCCTGTCCAGGGTATGTATGGCTGCAGCAAGGACTGTCTGCTTCTCATTCTATTTAGGCTGCCGCAGATCAGCTGTTTCACTCTCAGCCTTAAATGTTTCTCCTCTGACTCAGGCAATCACCTTGATGCGGGGATTGGACCCTTGCTTCAGTTCCCCCACCCACTGAGGGCAGATCCAGTCCTACTGACACTCCTGCTTTTCCCGCTAGTTCCTTGTCCTGCTGAGTTTTGCGTGATTCTATATATTCTTTACCTCTGGTCAGGTATTCCTGTCTGCTCTCAGCTGGTGTTCTGCATTCTGCATACACTTCTGTGTCTGAAGATATATTCCTGATGTTCCATGGAGAGATGTACTCCACATCTACCTACTCCTCCACCATCTTGTTCTCTTGGATCCTCTGTTCTTTGAGTAGGATGGATGGTTCAATATCATAAAGATGTCAGTTCTCCCTAAGTCAATTTTTAAATGTAATACAACCTTAATAAAAATTCTAATTTTTTAAAGGAAATTAGATGAATGACTACAGAGGTTCATGTGGAAAAATAAATATACAAGAGTAGTCAAGAAAACACTAAAAAAGAAACTTGTCTGAGGGGTGGAGACTAGCCTTGTTGTTGTCTAGTCACTCAGTTGAGTCTGACACTTTGCAACCCCATGGACTGGAGACTAGCCTTATCAGATGTTAAATATAATTTTATATTATTTTAATTAAATGTGAAAATAGAACTAAAATATTTTGATATCAATATATTAATGGACAAATGGGCAAGTTATATAGAAAACCCAGAAATGGAGCCAAGAACTTATAGAAATTGAGTTTATGATAAAGATGGCATCTTAAATCAATATGTAAAGAGGGCCTTTTATAAAAACTTTCTTATTTCTTGCAGTTTAACACAATTTGTGATGAAAAATGAAATTTACTATCTCAGCCATATATAAATGTACAGGTTAGTGTTGTGAAACAGATCTTCAGAACTTTTTCATCTTGAAAAACTGAAACTCTATACTCATTAAACAATAGCTCCCTATTTCCCCCTCTGCTGAGCCCCTGATAATCACCATTTTACTTCATGTTTCTATGAGTTTGATGACTTTAGATATCTCACTTAAGTGCTATTGTATAGTATTTGTCTTTTTGTGACTGGCTTATTTCACCATGTTATAGCATGTGATAGAATTTCTCTCCTTTTTAAGGCTGAATAATATTCCATTATATGTTAAATTTTGTTTATCCCATTCTTCAGCTGATGGATGCTTAGGTTGTTTCTACCTTTTGGTTATTGTAAATAATGCTGCTATAAGATGGGTGTATGTATATCTACTTGCATCCCTGCTTTCAAGACAGTAACCTTTTAAGACAAGCCTTTAAGATAGGACCAAGCATTTTGCTTCCTTTTCCATGCTGAAGACATTAAACATTCAATCTGTCAAGCATACGAGAGAAAAGACTAATGTTAAACCCTTCAAAAAGTAAAGTGAAAATTTTCCTTACAGTGTTTTAATGTTCCATCATTTAGATACATCATTTGTAGTGTGATAATATGGACAAAAATGATTATCCACTAAGGACATTCATCTTATTTGCTTACTTTAGCATAGTTTTGATAAATTTGACAAAAAATTTAAATAAACAGAAAATATAATACATAAAAGATATGAAGATAACTATGTCTAAAAGTTTTGGAATCTATTTTAATTTGAGGAATATCAAGCATTCCATATGCTATTATCTTGGCTATAGGGTAAAGATACAATTATCTTAGAAGTCAACAGCTTAGGGTTTTCCTTTAGCCCTCTGATGTATGAGGTTTGTGATAAGGGGTTAGGATCAAGAGAATGTAAGTTGATCTTTCATTGTTGTACTCCAGGATATACTCAAAATCTGTCATCCCTCAATTTCCAGTTCTTTGACTAATCAGGTTGTGCTAGGAATCCATCCCACAGAGATAACCCATACCTTATCTCTGTATTTGAAATCTCTCCTTTTGACCTCGTGTTTTTCTTCCGAATACTTTTCTATTTTTGCTCCTACCAAGGTACAATCACTGGTTTGATGGAATGGCTTTACTTCACCAGTTCAAGATGGAGAAGGGCACAGTGACATATAGGAGCAAGTTTCTACAGAGTGATGCATATAAGGCCAACAGTGATCGTGACCGAATTGTGATCTCAGAATTTGGTACACTGGCTCTCCCTGACCCATGCAAGAGTGTTTTTGAACGTTTCATGTCAAAGTTTGAAAAGCCTGGTAAGCACCCTTTATTATGCTCAGAATTTTCAGGTAATAGGGATGATTCTTTAAATTATTATGACATATGTCAATCTTTTTTTATAAATATGGATCTTGATATTTATTTATTTTGATATGAGAGGATGTTTCAACTGCTTTCTCCCTTGATTGTGTGCTTAGGATCTACTATAGTAGTAAGTTGTGGTGTTTAAATAACTTTGGGGTTTGATTTCAGCAATTACTGACAACACCAATGTCAACTTTGTGCAGTACAAGGGTGATTACTACCTTAGTACGGAAACCAACTTTATGAATAAAGTGGACATTGAAACCCTGGAAAAAACAGAAAAGGTAAAATATAGGTTAAAATATAATAGACCCTAAAATTTCTCTCCATTCAAATACTTTTTAGAGTAGTTATTATCAGAAGAAAAAATTGTATTCTTAAACAAAATCAAAGTTACCCACTGATTTAGGTCATTATGTACCCTCTGTCTTCATTAGAATGGCCTGTGGTGTTGGTTGTCCTTAAAGATAACCCTAGATTTCTTCCTTAGTCCAGCTGTCTGAAGGCTAGGGCAAAGGAAACATAGCATAGTACAGATTTATTTCTGTCATTTCATTTTCTGCTTAGCTATAGGTAGAATTGGACTGGAGATTACCTAGATCCATACTGCCCTGGAGAAGGAAATGGCAATCACTCCAGTATTCTTGCCTGGAAAATTCCATGGACAGAGGAGCCTGGTGGGCTACCGTCCATGGGGTTGCAAAGAGTCAGGCGTGACTGAGCGACTAACACATACTGCCTTCATGTTATACATTAATTTAAAGCAAAATAAAATTTGGGGCCGGAATTTTAATCCTTATTCTTTTGAACTTTCTTGTGATTTGGATAATCGTTTTTGTGCATTTCTTGGTGGTGGTGGTAGGAGGGATTTTGTTTGGTTTTCTTGTTGTTTGTTCTTAGTTTCTTTTTCTTTAGTATGAAAAATAATTTTGATTTCACAGAGGTGAGACATCAGGGCTTAAACTATAATTTTTATATCTTATTTTAAAAGTATTTGATACATCCCTACTGTCTATGCATCTAAATAGAGACCTACCCATGTAATTTACGTCTCTGAATGGTCTTAAATTTTCAGGTTAACTGGAGAAAATTTATCGCTGTGAATGGAGCAACTGCACATCCTCATTACGATCCAGATGGAACAGCATACAACATGGGGAACTCCTATGGGAAACATGGTAACACTGGGGTGGGAGTCTTTGAAAAAATAATTGGGAGTTAACTGTCTTCCCAGAGTTCCATTATGGTTAAGATGTTAACTTATATGAAACGCATTTGAAAATTTCAGAAGAAATCTCTGAAATTGAATTTCTGAACTTAAAATATGTCATTTATTATTATGTTCTATGGTCTTTTTGTGTATATACTTAGAAGTTGATTTTCTATTTGATCTTTTCATCATGACTCACATTTTTATGTTCCATTATGCTTTTTGGCTCACATGCATTGTAGGGATTTTCAGTATATATTTCTCAAACTTGAATTTTTAAGAGGTACCATACTATAAGAAATTTAGAATGGTACAGCAAAGAGATAAAGAGAAGGTACACTGTATGTTACATAGAGAGGAATTTATTTTTACCATGGGAGTAATACGGTACAAAGTAAGTTAAGGTTAAAGTTTGGTTGCACTTGCAGCTACTTATATCACATCCCCTTCCTGTTTATCTGTATACTTTCCTAGCTGTCTGTTAGTCTGTTCCAGAAGGTTCTAATGGCTAATAATGATAGCTAACATTTATAGAGTAACTAGTATGTGCTGGTGTTAACCATTTTTTCCCTTATAGTGTCTCATTTAATCCTATAACAAATCTGAGAAAGGTACAATTATTTTTATTTTTTTAATTGAGGTATAATTGATTGGCAATGTGTTAGTTTCCCATATTCTTTTCCATTATGGTTTTACTGCAAGATACTGAATATAGTTCCCTGTGCTATACAGCAGGACCTTGCTATATACAGTAGTTTACATTTGCTAATCCCATGCTCCTAATTTATTCCCCACCCATTTCCCCTTTGGCAACCAGAAGTTTGTTTTCAGTGTCTGAATCTATTTCTGTTTTGTAAATAAGTTCATTTGTATCATATTTTAGATTCCCATATAAATAATATCATATGATATTTGTCTTTCTCTGTCTTACTTCACTTAGTTTGATAATCTCTAGGTCCATCGATGGCATTAAGAAAGGTATTTTACCCCCATTTTATAGATGAGGGCAGTAAACCTTGAGAAGATTTAAGATGCTTGCGTAAGCAAACCTCCAGTGTCTAATATCAAGCTTGGCACCAAGCCTGAATAACACAGAAAAAGCTTGCTGTTAGTCATTTTGTTAGACCATCTTAATAATTATTTATCACTGAGTACAGAGGATTCTCTCAGGGCATGCAAATTCATTATCATATACTCGAATATACATCTCCCTCTGTTTGGAAAGGAATGTGTAAGTACAAGTATTAGAGGTTTCTGACTATCTATCTTAGCTGTCAATCTATCATTTATAACCTATGAATCCTTTGTATAGGTTAACTTTTGAATAGGTTAATGTAAGGAATTGGCTTTTTGGGTTGTTCATCTCTACCTCTCTATATTTACACATATAAGTATATGTAAACGTGAAGACTTCAAGTTTGTTTGTTTACTGGCTCAAGAAGAGATAGGGTACCCTGGAAACTTCATCATCCAGCCGTCTCTGCTCTTTGTTACCTGACCTCAGGTAGGGATGTATTCTTCAAATCTCTTATAGGAAACATCAAACATCTTTTTAGGTAAAATCTTTAAGCAAGTGGGTAAACTGACTCAGCTTTTTTTTTTGTCCATTCAATTTTTTTGATCATTAAAAATTCATTTCTTCAAAAATTAACTGTAATAACCAAGCAAGGCTTCCCTGGTGGCTCAGACAGTAAAGAATCTGCCTGCAATGCAGGAGACCCAGGTTCAGTCCCTAGGTTGGGAAGATCCCCTGGAGAAGAGAATGGCTACCCATTCCATTCATCAGGTACAGATATAAGAGTTGTACCATAAAGAAGGCTGAGTGCCAAAGAATTGATGCTTTTGAGTTTTGCTACTGGAGAAGACTCTTGAGAGTCTTGGGCAGCAGGAGATGAAACCAGTCACTCCTAAAGGAAATAAATCCTATTCATTTGAATGACTGATGCTGAAGATGAAGCTCCAGAACTTTGGCCACCTGATGCAAAGAGCTGACTCATTGGAAAAGACCCTGATCCTGGGAAAGACTGAGGGCAGGAGGAGAAGGGGAAACAGAGGGTGAAGTGATTGGATGGCATCACTGACTCAACGGACATGAGATTGAGCAAACTCCAGGAGACAGTGAAAGACAAGGAAGCCTGGTGTGCTGTAGTCCACACAGCAAAGAGCTGGACACGACTTAGTGGCTGAAAACAGCAACAGCCCACTCCAGTGTTCTTACCTGAAGAATGTCATGGACGGAGAGGAGCCTGGTGGGCTATAGTCTATGGAGTTGCAAAGAGTTATAGACAGTCCATAACACAAGAAATACTGTTTAACTATTTTTATTTATTTTTCTAAAATAAGTCCGCATTAGATCAGTGATTCTCAGCCTTTAGAACACCCTAAAGCCATCTGGAATGCGTTCTAGCATTCAGTGGGCTTCATCTTCAGATATTCTGGTTCAGGCAATGGCAACCCACTCCAGTATTCTTGCCTGGAGAATCCCAGGGATGGGGGAGCCTGGTGGGCTGCCGTCTATGGGGTCACACAGAGTCGGACACGACTGAAGTGACTTAGCAGCAGCAGCATACTTGAAAAGGGGCTAAGAATCTGCATTGTAACCAACCCTTTACTCCTTATCTTGATGCATTTTAACAAGATCTACAGGTGATTTTGGTGCAAGTGGCCTATGAATCTCTGAGAAACCTTGCACCAGTCATTATGCGTTGTACTTGTTATTTTGCCTCAATTTGATGTTTATGCAAAGTCCTGAGGCATCTCCCAGAGTTAGACACAAAGTATTGAGCAAATCATTTCTCTGGGCATTCATTCCTCTGCTGTATGTTTCCTGGGTGTCGGTCTGCCTTGTACATGCCTTCAAGACTTACAGTTAGGACAGTTCATCAACTTGTAGTGTTCAAATTTAGTAAATTGAGTAATCATCATTTAATCCAAATTCTGAGATAGGAAATTCTTCTCTTGATACTCTAATCTCAAGTAAAACTGGATTTACTTCTTTTTTCTTACTTGATTATTTGGTTCAGTGAGTTTTTGAACTAGAACACAAATATATGTGTAGCTCCAGAGAGCTCAACTAAACAATATGTGTTTGGGGGACATTTAGTGATTTTTTTTTTTTTTTTTTGGTAAATAAAGTGCTTGCTAGTAATTTCTACCTTTACAAAATAAAAAGCTTTTAATTGTTTTCACTTTTCCAGATATTTTTAAAAAGCCTTTCTAAAAGTAACAGAAATCCTCTAAACATTTAATCTAGCTAGTTTTAAGTACTAATTTAAAATTATGTAATCTCTTAAATAGACGCTTACCGGAGATGGAGATGGTAATATTGGAACTGTAGAGTTTATCTTTCATTTCTTTTATAACTCATCACTGTATAAAGCATGATGTTTTATTTATAATTGTTTCTCAAAACATATAGTATCCTAACCTAGACCTCCCCACTAGTTGCTTACTAAGTGTTTTTACTAGGATGTCTAATAGAGGTTACAAAATTAATTTTTTAAAACCAAACTTTTGATCTTTCTCCCTAAATTTCTCTGCTTAAAATCTTCCCCATCTCAGTTTAGGGTAACTCTGTCATTCTACTTGCTTAAGATGATAACCTTGGAATCATGTTTTATACCTCTCTCACATCCACATCTAATGGGCCAAAAAGTAATTTCAGCAATGCCTTCAAAATATATTAAAAAATCCAGCTATGTCTTATCACCTCCACTGCCCCGACTCTGGTTTGGGCCACCGTTCTTTCTCACTTGAATTATTGTAATAGCTTCTTAACCAGTCTCCTTGCTTCTCCCTTTACCTGACTTCAGTTTATTCTCAGTATATCAGCCAGTTATCCCTTTAACCTACCCCACCTCATCTAGAATTTTCTCTCTGCTTCCTATGGACAGGGCAACACTGTCCTCACTGCAGTTATTTGAACACTCTAAACTTATTCTTGGCTGAGGATCTTTGCATTTGCTCTTCTCACCTCATAGCTCAGTTGGTAAAGAATCCGCCTGCAATGCAGGAGACCCCAGTTTGATTCCTGGGTCAGGAAGATCCCGTGGAGAAGGGATAGGCTACCCACTCCAGTATTCTTGGGCTTCCCTTGTGGCTCAGCTGGTAAAGAATCTGCCTGCAGTGCAGGAGACCTGGGTTTGATCCCTGGGTTAGAAAGATCCCCTGGAGAAGGGAAAGGCTACTNTTTTTTTTTTTTTTTGGTAAATAAAGTGCTTGCTAGTAATTTCTACCTTTACAAAATAAAAAGCTTTTAATTGTTTTCACTTTTCCAGATATTTTTAAAAAGCCTTTCTAAAAGTAACAGAAATCCTCTAAACATTTAATCTAGCTAGTTTTAAGTACTAATTTAAAATTATGTAATCTCTTAAATAGACGCTTACCGGAGATGGAGATGGTAATATTGGAACTGTAGAGTTTATCTTTCATTTCTTTTATAACTCATTACTGTATAAAGCATGATGTTTTATTTATAATTGTTTCTCAAAACATATAGTATCCTAACCTAGACCTCCCCACTAGTTGCTTACTAAGTGTTTTTACTAGGATGTCTAATAGAGGTTACAAAATTAATTTTTTAAAACCAAACTTTTGATCTTTCTCCCTAAATTTCTCTGCTTAAAATCTTCCCCATCTCAGTTTAGGGTAACTCTGTCATTCTACTTGCTTAAGATGATAACCTTGGAATCATGTTTTATACCTCTCTCACATCCACATCTAATGGGCCAAAAAGTAATTTCAGCAATGCCTTCAAAATATATTAAAAAATCCAGCTATGTCTTATCACCTCCACTGCCCCGACTCTGGTTTGGGCCACCGTTCTTTCTCACTTGAATTATTGTAATAGCTTCTTAACCAGTCTCCTTGCTTCTCCCTTTACCTGACTTCAGTTTATTCTCAGTATATCAGCCAGTTATCCCTTTAACCTACCCCACCTCATCTAGAATTTTCTCTCTGCTTCCTATGGACAGGGCAACACTGTCCTCACTGCAGTTATTTGAACACTCTAAACTTATTCTTGGCTGAGGATCTTTGCATTTGCTCTTCTCACCTCATAGCTCAGTTGGTAAAGAATCCGCCTGCAATGCAGGAGACCCCAGTTTGATTCCTGGGTCAGGAAGATCCCGTGGAGAAGGGATAGGCTACCCACTCCAGTATTCTTGGGCTTCCCTTGTGGCTCAGCTGGTAAAGAATCTGCCTGCAGTGCAGGAGACCTGGGTTTGATCCCTGGGTTAGAAAGATCCCCTGGAGAAGGGAAAGGCTACCCACTCCACTATTCTGGCCTGGAGAATTCCATGGACTGTATAGTCCATGGGATCGCAAAGAGTTGGACACAACTGATCTACTTTCACTTTCATCGCCTGAAATGCATTTCTTCCAGATATCCTCAAGGCTCTCTTCCTCACTCCCTTCAGGTCTTGATTCAAATGCCACCTTCTTAGTGAAGCCTTCCCAGACCACCATAGTAGCAGCCCACATCCTTATACACTCACTTCAAATTCCCATTCCCTTGTTTATTCCTCATTATAGTTCTCATCTGATGCATTATATTTTTACTTATTGTATGATTTTTTTAAAATTTGAGTTTTATAAAAGAAGAGCCTTTGTATATTTTGTACACTATTTTGCTGTACACAAGTGTCTAGAAATGCTGCTTAGGAGTCTTAGAAGAATGCCTGGAATATAGTTGACACTCAGCCAGGGCTTCCCAGGTGGTGCTAGCAGTAAAGAACCCTTCTGCCAATGCAGGAGACTTAAGATATACAGATTGGATCCCTGGGTCAGGAAGATCCCCTGGAGGAGGAAATGGCAACCCACCCCAGTATTCTTGCCTAGAAAATCCCATGGACAGAGTAACCTGGTGGGTTATGGTTCATAGGGTTGCAAAGAGTCAGACATGACTGAATTGAGTTAGCTCTCAAGGAGCTGCTGATAAATGAGTAGGGAACCGGTTGGTTATCTTGTTCCAAAAGAGGTGAAGAGATTGTGAAATTCTATAAGTTACAGGTTCTTCAGGACCTACGTTGGCACTTCTAACACCAGAAAGATAATTCAATATGATCTCAGTATTTGTTCATTCATTGAGGTATTTAACAAACATATGTTCTTCGTCAATCCAACAATAATTTTTATAGTTTACCTACAGGTCAGTGTTTGGTACTGAGGATGCAAAGATATGTCAGACATAGTTCCTGCTCCAGAAGAGCCTAGTCTACTAGGGAAATAAATGCACAGAAAATTATAGTGAATGAGATAAGTACTATGACAGTGTAGAATATAATCACAGCATAAAGGAGGAGCAACAAATATCTTTGGATGGGAAAGTCTGCTTAAGGAGTGGGTACCTGAGTTCATTATTGAGGAAGTAATAACAGTCAGATGAATAATTGCATGAGTGAATGTTGATAAGATGGGAGGAGAGGGGACCCAAAGTGACCCCAAGGGTCTAGAAGACTGAAAGGAAGAAGTTGGATGTAAGTACGAATGGAGACTAGTTTTTGGAACTGGGGAGTGGGGAGATGGACAAATAGAATTTGAAGATATTCCTGGCTGCTATCCTATCTTTCCCTGTGAAGCTGGGATTGAGTTCATCTTCAGTGAGCTAAAAGGGAACCATTTGTGGATATTAAAATACAATAGCTGTTGGTTGGTTACTTTGTGTATGATGTTTCAAAACCTTAGCTAATACTGTTTATAAAGTTAATATATTTTTTATATCCATGTCTTTGAAATAACCCCTTATGAAATATATGTGTCATGCATATTGCATAAATCTTTTAATTGCTTTTCTAGTCCACAAATACAAGGGCTATCTTTTATTCTTCAAATGTATGTAAAACAGTTAAGACAGGACTTTCCATTTTCTAGGTTCCTGCTATAATGTTATTCGGGTTCCTCCAGAAAAATCTGACCTTGGGGAGACAATCCATGGAGCCCAGGTGATATGTTCTATTGCTTCTGAGGAGGGGATGAGACCTTCTTACTACCACAGCTTTGGTGAGTCCAGAAATAAGGCAAAATTTAACGGGACCTGCCTTAATGTCACTGTTGCAGAGGAACTAGTTTTGGAAAATAGTTTGTTAATATAGTTTATCAGAGTATGGTGACAAGAGACCAAGGTTGTGTTTTGATGTGAATTAAGTTCATTCTGTTTAGTCATGTATCGCTTACCCTAGCCAACTGACTGACGGAAGAGATATTTTAATACAAGCAGTTACGAAAAAGTTGTTAACAAGTGTTTCATTAATTGAGTGCTCTAGGAAACAGCTGTCAGTTTAGGAAGTTATCAGTTCCTTCCCAGCACATTGAGTCAGGGAGAAATAGGCTGAGATTTAGTCACCCAACTATAATTCCACTTAAGTTCTCTATGAAGAACAGCCTCTCCCTCCAGCCCCCTGCTCCAGGATGAAACAATGAATAACCCCTAGTCATAGAAATCAGTCTCTTTGGTTTGTTTTGTATTGTGTTGTCTGTCATTGAAGGAAAAATATACATTTATGCATGTTTCCACAATAGAAGCTATGGGCTTTGGGTGATTGTGATGTGTCAATGTAGATGCATCAGCTATAATAAATGGACCACTCTGGTGGAGGAAATTGATAAAGTGGGAGCTGAGAGTGTGTGGGGATGGTGGTATATGGGAGATCTCTGTACTTTTCCCTTGGTTTTGTTTTGAGCCTAAAATTTCTCCAAAAAATAAAGTCTTAATAAAAAAATAATAAAAAAAAGAATTTAACCATAAAAAATAGACAGAATTCAGTATTTTAGGTGATTTTAAAGACCACAAATAATAATCATGTTAATATTTTGGGGGAGGGAAATTCATACTCCACATAGATTGCTTCAGCTTTTTTTCCGAATGTTTATTTTCTGCTTCGTAAACTATTATAGCTAATCTGCTCCTGATCCTTACCTCCAGTGTAAATAGCAGAAGGATTAAGGAATGAAGTTCCAGATCATAAATGACAATTTAATATAATGCTTCCTAAACCAAAACAATTTGAAAAGGAAGAAAAAAAAAGATTAAAAAATGCAAGTTGAGGGCATTCAACCCAAGCTAGTCTAAGAAGTTCCTGTTTTTTTTTTTTTTTTTCTGGGACCTATGACTTTATTTCTTTTTTTTTCTTCTTTTTAAAAAATTTATTTATTTTAATTGGAGGTTAATTACTTTACAATATTGTATTGGTTTTGCCATACATCAACATGAATCTGCCACGGGTATACACGTGTTCCCCATCCTGAACCC
>SJYX01007885.1:0-11949 GCA_006410675.1 Oreotragus oreotragus | reverse complement strand
AATCTGCCACGGGTATACACGTGTTCCCCATCCTGAACCCCCCTCCCACCTCCCTCCCCATACCATCCCTCTGGGTCATCCCGGTGCACCAGCCCCAAGCATCCTGTATCATATATCGAACCTGGACTGGTGATTCGTTTCATATATGATATTATACATGTTTTCAATGCCTTTCTCCCAAATCAACCTACCCTCTCCCTCTCCCAGAGTCCAAAAGACTGTTCTATACATCTGTGTCTCTTTTGCTATCTCGCATACAGGGTTATCGTTACCATCTTTCTAAATTCCATATATATGTGTTAGTATACTGTATTAGTGTTTTTCTTTCTGGCTTACTTCACTCTGTATAATAAGCTCCAGTTTCATCCACCTCATTAGAACTGATTCAAATGTATTCTTTTTAATGGCTGAGTAATACTCCATTGTGTATAGAAGTTCCTGTTTTTATGTAGGAACAGAAAATATATATAGCAAAGCTGAGAAATGATGAAGAATTATTTCTGATTGGCATTTTTTTAGGTCAGCAGTAATATGTCCAACTATTCTGACAAGTCCCCATAACTGTTGCATTTCAGACATCTCTATTTTGCCAAATAACATTTTATTGTTTACTTGAACCATTTTAGGAATGACAAAGAACTACATCATCTTCATTGAACAGCCTCTAAAGATGAATTTGTGGAGAATCATCTCTTCTAAAATTCGAGGAAAGCCCTTTTCAGATGGAATAAGCTGGGAACCCCAATATAATACACGGTTTCATGTGGTGGATAAGCAGACTGGTCAGGTAGAGAATTTTGACTGTGAATGATTAGACATGAAGGCAAATTTCCATATCACTGATTTTTGCCTTGTTGGGTATTTCTTACATAAGCCACTCTTAATTAAAGGATACTGTCTTCTTCCATAAGGAGGGCTAGCTATTTATTAATTAATACAGTGAATTTTGCATATCAGAAAATTATAGGAAATGGTTTTATCCTTTAAATTATCTGATTCAATTACAAATGAATTGACAATAAAAATGACATCTAGGAAATCCTTTCAGCATGTTAGCATGGATTTTTCTGTATAATAATATTTGCCAAAGAGAATACTGTTCATGCAGAGATCTTCTGTAACTTTAGCAATTATATTTTTATTAGTTGCTTTTATGACATTTTGATATACAAGTATGATAATATCACCAAAGTCCAAAGCGTATTGGTTAAATATCTTTCTATAGATGCCTGATAAATAGCATTATTATATTTGTCTACTTTTTAACCCCTTAAAGAAATAGTATCCCAAATTTACTATAGTCCCGCATATAATTTCATTACCAAAAAAATCCCACTTTAGTAATGAGAGCATTTTCCAGAGGATTAGTCACTTAATTTATCATAAACTTTTTAATAGAAGTATTTCCTATTTAACCATGTACGAGAGAGTTTAGATTTATTTATTCTTCAAAATATTGGGCCATATTTCATGAGAACTTTGAAGTTAGTTAAATCAGTTGATTGTTCTATATCAAATAGCCTCAGTTTATTGATTAATATGAGATGAGATGATTTTAAATCAAAACATATTTGCTTCTACATTCCAAATTCTGGTTTTTATACCTACCAGGTGGCTCAGAGGTTAAAGCGTCTGCCTGCAATGCAGGAGACCTGGGTTCGATCCCTGGGTCGGAAAGATCCCCTGGAGAAGGAAATGGCAACCCACTCCAGGATTCTTGCCTGGAGAATCCCATGGACAGAGGAGCCTGGAGGGCTACAGTCCACGGGGTCACAAAGAGTCAGACATGACTGAGTGACTTCACTACTAGGCCTATTACTTAAAGGNGAAGGAAATGGCAACCCACTCCAGGATTCTTGCCTGGAGAATCCCATGGACAGAGGAGCCTGGAGGGCTACAGTCCACGGGGTCACAAAGAGTCAGACATGACTGAGTGACTTCACTACTAGGCCTATTACTTAAAGGGGGAGAAATCTTAGTTTGAACTTTGTGGGTCTTAGTTTTAACTTTGAACAGTTAAAATGGTTCAAGTAAACAATAAAGTGTTATTTGGCAAAATAGAGATGTCTGAAATGCAACAGTTACCCTAAAGGAAATAAAATATCTCTTTCTTGTTGTCTGTGTTCCTGCAGCTTCTTCCAGGGATGTACTTCAGTAAACCTTTTATTACTTTTCACCAAATCAATGCCTTTGAGGACCAGGGCTGTGTTGTCCTTGATTTGTGCTGTCAGGATGATGGAAGAATTTTAGAAGTCTACCAACTACAGAATCTTAGGAAAACCGGGAAAGAGCTTGATCAGGTATAATTCTCTGATTTGTCAAGGGTGGTCAAAATAATTTTGATCTAGCCAAGTTCTGGCTTTGGGCTTGGAATTTGCAGTTTCTCTTGCCTCTTTGGCAAATAAAGAGGGAGAATGGTTTTAAATAATTGGAGACACAAGTTTGTAATTTATTTATTTAATACTTCAAAATAATTTGAAATATGTACTTAATGCTTAATAAATAAAAATTATATTAAAGAAAACCAAGAAATATGTTTTGAAACACTTGTGATTAGTTCCTTATTACACTTGAGCACTAAACATACTTAGATTTCTTAGAAGGGATAGTAAAATGGTAAGCAAAGCCAAACTATAATATTAATCTTTTGATAAAAGAAAATGTCTTAGTTCCTCAGCGTGAAGGGATTCATTTTTTCCTGATAATCAGTCTAAGGCGGAATTTTTCCTTGGATTATATAATGAAAATTGTTTTCTGCTGTAGTTTTATTTTTAAATTTTTAAAAAACATTACTTTTAAGGTTTACTTACATTTACTTAGCTTACTTATGTTATTATACCTGTATGGTAGGTCTTGATATCTTGATATTTACAGTATAAGTCCTTTAGCTCCTTTCTATTTAAAGATTGCCTCAGTTTTTGTTGGCCTTTTGCATTTCCATAAGTTTTAGGATCAACTTATTAGTTTTTGTAAAAGCAAACAAGCAAACAAACCAAAAAAAGCCACGGTTGGGATCATATTGTATGATCTGTATAGATTAATTTGGACGTAACTGACATCTTTACAATAATGAGAAATATTGAGTCTTCCAACTCATAAACAAGGAATATCTCTCCATTTATTTTAATCTTTTAAAATATCTTTTAAAAAAGTTACCTTTACATTAACAAAATATATTCTTTCTGTTTATTTGGCTCTGCTGGATCTTCTGGGCTTTCTCTAATAGCAGGGAGCAGGGGCTGCTCTTCACTGTGGGGCACTGGCTTCTCATTCCAGTGGCTCCTCCTGTTGCAGGGCATGGGTTCTGGGCACACAGGCGCCAGTAGCCGTGGCTCATGGGCTCAGTACTTGTGGCTCCCAGGCCCTGCGAGCGCAGGCTTTGGTAGCCGTGGTGCACAGGCTCAGACGTTGTGATGCCCTGACTTCAGTCGCTCCTCAGCGTGTGGAATCTTCCTGGGTCAGAGACTGAAACCGCATCCCCTGCAGTGGCAGGCAGATTCTTGCCCATTGTACCACCAGGAAAGTCCCGAATCTTTTAAAATTTCCTGAAGTACTGTTTATAGTTTTCAGTGTGAGGAGATTACATATCTTTAGTTAAAGTGACCACTAGGCAGCTAGAATGTTTTGAAACTGTGGTAAATGTTATCTTTAAAACTTTCATTTTGTTTTTGACGATATGTAGAAATGAAGTTGATTTTGTTATTGATCTCATATTTAGAGGTTTAGATTGCTAAATTCACTTATTAGTTTGATCTGTAAATTACTTTGGATTTTCTATGTATACACTCATATTATCTGAAAATGATGACAGTTTTATTTCTTTCTTTCCAATTCTTATGCATCTTATTTTATTCTTCTTTTCTTACTGTACTGGCTAAGACTTCAGCTTGAAAAGAAGTGCTGATAACAGTAATTATTTTCCCACCTCATTTGGAAAATGTTTAATAAATCACCACTAAGTATGAAATTGCTGCAGGTATTTTTATAGATACCTTTATCAGATTATCTTAATGGTACCTTTCAATAAACAGACGTGGTCCAGTATATCAATATCTTCCTTTATGAGTAATACATTGTGAATCCTATTTTGGACATCTCCCTATGCCAAGGTCATAGAAATATTTTATGTTATCTTCTAGAAGAATTTTTAATTCTAAAAATTAAGTATCTATATATATTTATATTCTGTTTCTGGACTTCATTTTTTAGCATATCATAATTAGCCATTTATTCCATTTAATTTCTCTCTCTCTCTCCTTTCCACCTGAACTTTCTTTTGGTTGAAAGGCACAATAAGCTGTTACCAGCCTAGGCTCGGTGGCAAAATCAGTTTCTTTTACATATGTCTATTCTTTTTCAAATCTTTTCCCATTTAGGTTATTAAACAATATTGAGCAGAGTTCCCTGTGCTATTTAGTAGGTCCTTGTTGGTTATCTATTTTAGATATGGTAGTCTGTATATGCCAATCTCAAACTCCCAGTTTATCCCCTCTACCATCTTTCCCCTTTGTAAACCATGAATGCTAATTGCTTCAGTCATGTCTGACTCTGCAAACCCATGGACTCTAGACTGCCAGGCTCCTCTGTCCATGAATACTGGAGTAGGTTGCCATGCCCTCCTCCAGAGGATCTTCTGGACCGAGGGATGAAACCTGCCTCTCTTATGTCTCCTGCACTGGCTGGCAGGTTCTCTACCACTAGTGCCCCTTGGCGAGCCCCTTGTAAAACATAAGTTTGCGTTCTGTGTCTGTGAGTCTGTTTTTGTTTTGTAAATAAGTTCAATTGTATCATATTTTTTAGATTCCACATATAAGTAGTATCTTGTGGCATTTGCTTTCTCTGATTTACTTCACTTAGTATGCTAATCTCTGTCCATGTTGCTGCAAATGGTGTCATTTCATTCTTTGTAATGTCAGAGTAGTATTCCATTACATATATGTTACNAGGAAATAAAATATCTCTTTCTTGTTGTCTGTGTTCCTGCAGCTTCTTCCAGGGATGTACTTCAGTAAACCTTTTATTACTTTTCACCAAATCAATGCCTTTGAGGACCAGGGCTGTGTTGTCCTTGATTTGTGCTGTCAGGATGATGGAAGAATTTTAGAAGTCTACCAACTACAGAATCTTAGGAAAACCGGGAAAGAGCTTGATCAGGTATAATTCTCTGATTTGTCAAGGGTGGTCAAAATAATTTTGATCTAGCCAAGTTCTGGCTTTGGGCTTGGAATTTGCAGTTTCTCTTGCCTCTTTGGCAAATAAAGAGGGAGAATGGTTTTAAATAATTGGAGACACAAGTTTGTAATTTATTTATTTAATACTTCAAAATAATTTGAAATATGTACTTAATGCTTAATAAATAAAAATTATATTAAAGAAAACCAAGAAATATGTTTTGAAACACTTGTGATTAGTTCCTTATTACACTTGAGCACTAAACATACTTAGATTTCTTAGAAGGGATAGTAAAATGGTAAGCAAAGCCAAACTATAATATTAATCTTTTGATAAAAGAAAATGTCTTAGTTCCTCAGCGTGAAGGGATTCATTTTTTCCTGATAATCAGTCTAAGGCGGAATTTTTCCTTGGATTATATAATGAAAATTGTTTTCTGCTGTAGTTTTATTTTTAAATTTTTAAAAAACATTACTTTTAAGGTTTACTTACATTTACTTAGCTTACTTATGTTATTATACCTGTATGGTAGGTCTTGATATCTTGATATTTACAGTATAAGTCCTTTAGCTCCTTTCTATTTAAAGATTGCCTCAGTTTTTGTTGGCCTTTTGCATTTCCATAAGTTTTAGGATCAACTTATTAGTTTTTGTAAAAGCAAACAAGCAAACAAACCAAAAAAAGCCACGGTTGGGATCATATTGTATGATCTGTATAGATTAATTTGGACGTAACTGACATCTTTACAATAATGAGAAATATTGAGTCTTCCAACTCATAAACAAGGAATATCTCTCCATTTATTTTAATCTTTTAAAATATCTTTTAAAAAAGTTACCTTTACATTAACAAAATATATTCTTTCTGTTTATTTGGCTCTGCTGGATCTTCTGGGCTTTCTCTAATAGCAGGGAGCAGGGGCTGCTCTTCACTGTGGGGCACTGGCTTCTCATTCCAGTGGCTCCTCCTGTTGCAGGGCATGGGTTCTGGGCACACAGGCGCCAGTAGCCGTGGCTCATGGGCTCAGTACTTGTGGCTCCCAGGCCCTGCGAGCGCAGGCTTTGGTAGCCGTGGTGCACAGGCTCAGACGTTGTGATGCCCTGACTTCAGTCGCTCCTCAGCGTGTGGAATCTTCCTGGGTCAGAGACTGAAACCGCATCCCCTGCAGTGGCAGGCAGATTCTTGCCCATTGTACCACCAGGAAAGTCCCGAATCTTTTAAAATTTCCTGAAGTACTGTTTATAGTTTTCAGTGTGAGGAGATTACATATCTTTAGTTAAAGTGACCACTAGGCAGCTAGAATGTTTTGAAACTGTGGTAAATGTTATCTTTAAAACTTTCATTTTGTTTTTGACGATATGTAGAAATGAAGTTGATTTTGTTATTGATCTCATATTTAGAGGTTTAGATTGCTAAATTCACTTATTAGTTTGATCTGTAAATTACTTTGGATTTTCTATGTATACACTCACATTATCTGAAAATGATGACAGTTTTCTTTCTTTCTTTCCAATTCTTATGCATCTTATTTTATTCTTCTTTTCTTACTGTACTGGCTAAGACTTCAGCTTGAAAAGAAGTGCTGATAACAGTAATTATTTTCCCACCTCATTTGGAAAATGTTTAATAAATCACCACTAAGTATGAAATTGCTGCAGGTATTTTTATAGATACCTTTATCAGATTATCTTAATGGTACCTTTCAATAAACAGACGTGGTCCAGTATATCAATATCTTCCTTTATGAGTAATACATTGTGAATCCTATTTTGGACATCTCCCTATGCCAAGGTCATAGAAATATTTTATGTTATCTTCTAGAAGAATTTTTAATTCTAAAAATTAAGTATCTATATATATTTATATTCTGTTTCTGGACTTCATTTTTTAGCATATCATAATTAGCCATTTATTCCATTTAATTTCTCTCTCTCTCTCCTTTCCACCTGAACTTTCTTTTGGTTGAAAGGCACAATAAGCTGTTACCAGCCTAGGCTCGGTGGCAAAATCAGTTTCTTTTACATATGTCTATTCTTTTTCAAATCTTTTCCCATTTAGGTTATTAAACAATATTGAGCAGAGTTCCCTGTGCTATTTAGTAGGTCCTTGTTGGTTATCTATTTTAGATATGGTAGTCTGTATATGCCAATCTCAAACTCCCAGTTTATCCCCTCTACCATCTTTCCCCTTTGTAAACCATGAATGCTAATTGCTTCAGTCATGTCTGACTCTGCAAACCCATGGACTCTAGACTGCCAGGCTCCTCTGTCCATGAATACTGGAGTAGGTTGCCATGCCCTCCTCCAGAGGATCTTCTGGACCGAGGGATGAAACCTGCCTCTCTTATGTCTCCTGCACTGGCTGGCAGGTTCTCTACCACTAGTGCCCCTTGGCGAGCCCCTTGTAAAACATAAGTTTGCGTTCTGTGTCTGTGAGTCTGTTTTTGTTTTGTAAATAAGTTCAATTGTATCATATTTTTTAGATTCCACATATAAGTAGTATCTTGTGGCATTTGCTTTCTCTGATTTACTTCACTTAGTATGCTAATCTCTGTCCATGTTGCTGCAAATGGTGTCATTTCATTCTTTGTAATGTCAGAGTAGTATTCCATTACATATATGTTACGGATCTTCTTTATCCGTTCTTCTGTTGATGGACATTTAGGTTGCTTCAGTGTCTTGGCTGGGGCTTCTCTGGTGGGTCAGACGGTAAAGAATCTGCCTGCAGTGCAGGAGACCCAGGTTTGATCTCTGGGTCAGGAATATCCCCTGGAGAAGGGAGTGGCTACCCACTCCAGTATTTTTGCCTGGAGAATTCCTTTACAGAGGAGCTTGGCAGGCTACAGTCCACAGGATTGCAAAGAGTCAGACACAACTGAGTGACTAATGCTTTCACACTTCCGTGTCTTGGCTTTAATTTGTATTGTAAACAGTGCTGTAATGAACATTGGAATGCATGTATCTTTCTGGACTGTGTCTTTTTTTTTTTCTTCTTCTTCTGGATATATTCCCAGGGATTGCAAGGTCATATGGTAGCTCTATTTTTGTTTTTTTAAGGAACTTCCATACCATTCTCCATAGTGGCTATACCAATTTACATTCCCACCAACAGTGTAGAAGGGTTCCCTTTCCTCCACACTTTGTCCAGAATTTCTTGTTTGTAGTGTTTTTGATGATGGCCATTTGGAGTGGTGTGAGGTGATATCTCATTGTAGTTTTAATTTGTATTTCTCTAATAATTAGTGATGTTGAGCATTGTTTCATGTGTCTCTTGGCTATCTGCATATCTTCTTTTTTTTCATTTTTTAAGTTATGAAAGTATGACAACACATTTACAAGAGACTTGGAAAATACAGAACAAGTTACAATATACTCCCACTATATATTACAATTATCTTTTTAAGTAGATAAATTAAGCTTTTTAGTTGGAGTTTCAATATCAAACTCTCAAAAATTAATAGAATGACTAGAGAGAAAAGTGGGATGATATAGTAGATCTGAAAAGCAATATGAACCAATTCAACATAATTAAGATTTTCACACAACAGTAGGCAACAGATTCAATTCAATTCTATTCTATTCTAGTACCCACAGGCTATAAACCAGGAGACAATGGAACATATCCAGGGACATAAAACAAGGTGCAAAAATTTTGTCGTCTAAAGTTACTGAAATCATACAGAATCTGTTCTCTTATCACTGTCATACTGGAAATCAATATCAAAAGCTATTTGAAGATAACCCACATATTTTCAAGTACAATGTGACATTTCCAAAAAGAGAACTTTTACTTAGTCATTGAAAGCCTCAATAAAATTAAAAGACTGAAAAACACAGAGGGTGATTGCAGCGAAGAAAGTATTTTAAATGAGAAATTAATATCAAAATGAGAAATCAATATCAAACATACTTTTAAAATGCCATGTATTTGGAAATTAAATGTATACTTTTAAATGATGGGTGTATCTAAGAAGTCATAACAAGGAAAATTAGAAAGTATTTGTAACAGCATGAAAATGAAAAGAGAATTTATCAGAATTTGTTGTATGCAGCTGAAGCTGCTCAATGCAATTAAATACAGTGTGGGATCTTGAGTAAGGTATAAAAATAAACAATGGACACTAGCATAAAATTCTGTGAAATTTGAACAAAATTTGTACTTTAATTATTAACTGTTGTTGTTCAATTGCTAAGTTGTGTCCAACTCTTTGTGATCCCATGGACTGCAGCATGCCAGGCTTCCCTTGTCCTTCACTATCTCCTGGAGTTTGCTCAAATCCATGTTGATTGAGTGGGTGTTGCTATCTAACCATCTTATCCTCTGCTTCCCTCTCCTCCTTTCGCTTTCAGTATTTCCCAGTATCGAGGTCTTTTCCAATGAGTTGGCTTTTCTCATCAGGTGGTCAAAGCATTGGAGCTCAGCTTCAGTATCAGTCCTTCCAATGAATATTTAGGGTTGATTTCCTTTAGGATTGACTGGTTTGATCTCCTTGCAGTCCAAAGGACTCTCAAGAGTCTTCTCTAGTATCACAATTCAAAAACATCAGTTTTGTGCTCAGCCTTCTTTATGGTCCAGCTCTCACATTTACATGACTACTGGAAAAACCATAGCTTTAACTATATGGACCTTTGTCAGCAAAGTGATATCTTTGCTTTTTAATACACTGTCTAGATTTGTCATGGCTTTCTTTCCAAGGAGCAAGCTTTTTTAAATTTCAGACTACAATCACCATCAGCAATGATTTTGGATCCCAAGAAAATAAAAGCTGTCACTGTTTGCACTTTCCCTCCTTCTATGTGCCTTGAAGTAATGCAATGATCTTAGTTCTTTGAATGTTGAGTCCTAAGCCAGCTTTTTCACTGTCCTCTTTTCAACTTCATCAAGAAGCTCTTTAGTTCCTCTTCACTTTCTGCTGTTAGAGTGGTATCATCTGCATGACTGAGGTTGTTGATATTTTTCCTGGCAATCTTGATTCCAGCTTTTAATTCATTCAGTCTGGTATTTTGCATGATGTGCTCTGAATAGAAGTTAAATGAACAGGGTGACAATATACATACCTGACATACTCCTTTCCCAATTTTGAACCAGTCCATTGTCCCATGTCAAATTTTAGCTGTTACTTCTTGACCCACATTCATATTTCTCAGGAGACAGGTAAGGTGATCTGGTATTCGCATCTCTTAAGAATTTTCCACAGTTTGTTGTGACCTATACAGTCAAAGGCTTCTGCATAGTTGATGAAGCAGAAGTGGATATTTTCTGGAATTCCCTTGCTTTCTTTATGATCCAACAAACATTGGCAATTTGCTGTCTATCATATGTTAATCTCCTGTTTTTTGTTTTTTTACAACATAGTATTTCTTTATTTTCTCAGAATGGCATTTGAAGTTTCAAATCTCATTCAAAAGTTTTTAAATCACTAAGATAAGAAGTTTTCTAAACTTTTAGCAGTAATACCAGATACCAGAATGAATGGAACTATATCAAAGTATTGAACGATATAAATGATAAATCTAGCATTCTATTCATACTTAGTCAAACAGGTGGAATCAAGATGTCATAAATTTTTTAGCTAGACCAAAATTCATGTTTTTTTAATATATATATTATACATATATATGTCTACATATATATATACAAAACCTTTATAAATATATGTGTATATATATATATGTATATGAAAGCTTTTATACTACACTCAATAAAGATTTGACAAAGAACAGCAAAAGGAGAGAGATAGAGAAGTAGGAAAACGTAAACTAAATGAAATGGGAGCACTGAATATGAAATAGAAAAGTGAAACAAACTGGGTAAACGTAAAAGATCATCATATAGTCCAGTTGTTTTTAAACATGGCTGCTCACTAGAATCATATCTGGAGCTTTGGAGAGAGAAACAACACCTGGTTATTTATATTTTTCAAAAACTTCAAGATTTTGCATCTGGATATGCATCTGGATTTTAAAAAGTGATTACAAGTTTTTCTATTAAATGATAGTTTCAGTATTACAGATTCCTATTATTTTCTGTTGACCAATCATGATACAGTGGTATTAAATGAATAATAGTTACATAATGGAAAAGATGTTATCAGTTTTCACAAACAATAGCCAGACCAAAAAAATAAAAGATAATTATAATTACAAGCCATAATGGAAATATGATTAACCAAACAATATAAACCTGCTAGAACTAACACCCCCAAAAGATGTCCTTTTCATTATAGGGGACTGGAATGGAAAAGTAGGAAGTCAAGAAACACCTGGAGTAACAGGCAAATTTGGCCTTGGAATACAGAATGAAGCAGGGCAAAGACTAATAGAACTCTGCCAAGAGAATGCACTGGTCACAGCAAACACCCTCTTCCAACAACACAGGAGAAGACTCTACACATGGACATCACCAGATGGTCAACACTGAAATCAGATTGATTAAATCCTTTCTAGCCAAAGATGGAGAAGCTCTATACAGTCAGCAAAAACAAGACAGGGAGCTGACTGTGGCTCAGATCATGAACTTCTTATTGCCAAATTCAGACTTAAATTGAAGAAAGTAGGGAAAACCACTAGACCATTCAGGTATGACTTAAATCAAATCCCTTATGACTATACAGTGAAAGTGAGAAATAGATTTAAGGGACTAGATCTTATAGAGTGCCTGATGAACTATGGACGGAGGTTCGTGACACTGTACAGGAGACAGGGAGCAAGACCATCCCCAAGAAAAAGAAATGCAAAGCAGCAAAATGGCTGTCTGGGGAGGCCTTACAAATAGCTG
>SJYX01007884.1:433128-447737 GCA_006410675.1 Oreotragus oreotragus | reverse complement strand
TGCAAAGAGTCGGACACGGCTGAGTGACAGAACTGAATTGATTGGGTTGGCCAAAAAGTTTGTTCGTTTTTTGTTTTTTGTTTTTTTTTTTAACCAAATGAACTTTTTGGCCAACCCAATATGATTTTGTTTAGTTCTTAAGCTACCATTTCCCAAGTGGTTTCTGCAGAACATGAAACGTCAGTCTCATCAAATGTTCTGTGGTCAAGAAATTCTGCAACAGTAAAGTTCTGTCTTGAAATTATCTAGTTCACAGAAGCAACAGAGATTTTGATAAGTCTGCAATAAAGAAATGTGCTTACCTTGGCTTAACATAATGTTTCTTTTTTCCTATTATGATTATTACTATCCTGTAAGAGTGTTTTGGGACAAGCTTTAGAAGAGCCATTTTACCCAACGATTTATGAAGCAAATTCAATTTTTAAAAACAAACAGTTGTCCTAGCAACATGTAGAAATAGTACCTAAATACTGTCTTTATGTTAATGTTCTGTGTTTTAAGGTTTGTTCCTGGCCCTTATATTCAATTCTATTGGTATGTCAAAGCCTCACACCACAACTCCTGTTTTTCCTTCTAACAGTAACAGTTGATGTTACTTGGTACATGAAGCTCCTTGGCCACTGCATCTTCTGTATAGATTTTATCACCATAAAACAACCTGCTTTTTTCTCATTTAATGCTTTTACGTTGAATTCTACTTTGTCTATAAAACTGCTACCTTTCCTTTCTTTTGTGTTATTGACTAATAGATATTTTCCCACTCTCTTTCCTTTAACCTCCTTGTGCCATTTGTTTTTAATTGAATATGTTTTCATTGTCTCATTCACCAAAAATGTATCGAGTACTTCCAACGTGCCAAGTGTTAGGCACTAAGGAATACAATGATGATAAATATGGCGCTCACCTTCATAAAAATTCAACTGCAGTATGAAAGCTAGACATTGATCCATTGAAATGTATAGTATACATATAAGCATATGTGAATTTACAATGGTAATACATTTTAATTTGCCTAATTCTGATTACTGTATTTTATGGTAGAGGGCAGCATGAACTACTAAGTGGTAGAAAAGTTTATAACGGAATGATGTCATTGATCTTGGAGGAGAGCTCAGGAAAGGCTTTCCTGAAGAAGAAACGTTTAGGCTCAGCTCTAAAGGATGTTTCATTAACCAGATGGAGTGGGGGCACTGGAAGCATGCCAGACAGATGGTGATGGTGTGGCATGAAAGAGCTTGTTGCCAGAAAGTGGGCCCAGGTGCAGAGGACCAGGAGAATATGTTATGGGTTGAGGTTGGAAAGGTCAGTGGGTATGATCATGAAGCACCTTTTAGATCCTGCTGAGGATTTGAGCATTCATTTTAGAAGCAATGAAAAGTCATTCAAAGGTTTAAAGCAGAGGATTTACAGGCAGAGACATGCTGCAGACATGTGCACACAAGAGCAGAACTGGGCATATCTCTTTCCAACTCTGTGCTCAGTGATAGCACTGAACCAGTCACTTGAAATTACCCATGGGGACTTCCCTGGTGGTCCAGTGGCTAAGACTCCATGCTCCCAATGCAGGGGGCCCTAATTTGATCCCTGGTCAGGGAACTAGATCTCACATGCCACAATTAAGTGTTTGCATGCCACAACAAAAAGATCCCACATGCCACAGTGAACATCAACAATCCCACATGATGCAACTAAAACCTGGTGCAGCCAAATAACCACCCATGGTGTCAGCATTTACACCACAGATGTTGGCAAATGCTACAGATCAGAGCTCTCACCCCTGCAGAGCTGGTTGTTAAACACTGACATAATTACCAATTGCATCTTGAAGTCACTCTGATATCTGGGTAGAAAATAGCTTCAGGAGAAGAAGAGGTAGATTATAAGGAGACTGGTTAGGATGTGGTTAGGAGAATCTTGTTAAGAAATAACTGTACTTTGAGTCAGAGTAGCTATAGTGGAGATGGAAAGAAGTGGATGGAGACACACGTAGGATGTAGAGCTGACAGATATGGTGAGGGGCTGGTTTGGATAGTTACAGGAGAAAGAGGTAAGGAGATGGTCCCAGATCTTTGGCTTCTGTAAATGCATGGGTGGTGGTATCATTCACTGAGTATGAATGCCGGCTGAGAAGTGTTTTGTTTTTGTTTTGGCAGCAGGGTTGGTGACGGGCAAAGGCCATAATTTTAAATATGAACATTAGGAGTTTGAGTTGTCTGTTGAGATACTACAGTGTGGGTGCCAAGTAGGAAGCTGGACCTAAGGGCCTGGGTATCTGAGCAGAGGTCTGAGTAGGAGCTATAAGGTTGAGTCACAGCACTTGGTGGCACCTGAAACTCTGAGCATGGGTGAGGTGACTTAAGAACATGCAGTCAGAACGGAAGATCATCTAAGACAATCTCTAAGATGGGAGCCTGAGGAAAGAATACTTATCAGCCAACATTTAATGTAAATTGTATACAGTCAGGTTAGGGTAGGGGTTGAGTTGATTTAGGAGTCTGTCTTTTCATTGGGAAGATATTCTTTTAAAATCACTTTTCCATTATTTCTATGACTAATGTTTCTTTGCTTTGTCTTTTTCTTTATATTATTATTTTTCCATTTTTCAGCTCCACAGGTCAAGTTTTCCTTTTTTCTTTCTTTCTTGCTTCCTTTCCTTCCTTCTCATCCCTTCCTCCTTCCCTCTTTCCTTTCCTTCCCTCCTTCTCTTTCTTATTAATGAGTTTCTATATATTACTCTGATTATATACACTTAATTCTATAATTAACTCATTTGGAATCTCATGGCCCATTCTTTTATGACACAATTTCTCTTTCTGGATATTTATTGTGATGCATTTATCAATGGTGTGTGGTATGAAAAAAGCAGGGAGATGTTATATGCTTTTGAACTCTTACATACATAAGAATGTCTTTCTCTTACCTTCTCACATAAACATTTAGGCAGGGAGCAAAAGTCTTAGATCATCATTTGTCCTTCAAAGTCCCTAACGACTGCTCCAGAATTTCCTGGCATTCAGTATTTATAGACAAGCACTCATGAGTCGTTCAGATTTCTCTTCCAGGATGCCAGTGGAATTTTTGTATGTGTATATATTTCAAAACCTTTTCCAGGATATGTTTTTGGGTTAGGCAGTATCGATCAGAAAGAGAATAAATCGCATTGGTGGAATGAAATATATTAGAGGTTATAAACAGAAATGAATCTGTGGAGTCCCTGCAGTCAGGGACACACATACAGGTCACCAAGATGATGTGGAGAAACAGACACAGCAGTGGGGGCAAGAGGCAGACGTAGAGGAACTGCAGAATCCTTGCCTTCATACGTCACAAACATGGCATGCGTGAGGAACCCAGAGGGAGTCTAAGGAGAGCCTCCAGTGAAGGCAGAACTGCAAATTCATCATCCTGGCTGTCCCGACAATGGGCCCCACACCTCATGAGAATGACATTATGAGGGGAAAACACACACGCAAATCAACTGCCTCAGCTGCAGAAGATGAACGGAACCTAAATCAGTACAAGTTATTTCAGGGCTCTGGGTGAGACATACAATTGATGTCACAGGTTTAATATTTTCATCCTGATGTCAGGTGGGATGCTGACTGTCCTTTCCATGGCTAAAAATAAATAGCTTAGGGTTACCAGGAGTTACAAGTTAGGGGAAGCAGAGCACCCCCTCTCTCTTGTACCAGGAATCTTCAGGCACTGACACACAGGCCACCAAGGGAAAGTCCCTCTCCTCTTGGAGTTGTACCCTCTTCCTCTCTGAAACACGGTCTGGGATGAGAGGTGATTCAGCTGTAACACTAGTATCTATGACTGCAGAGATGGCGCCACTGGCCAAAGACAGTCTGTGCCCAGTGCTGTGGCAGGCCAGAGCGCACATGGGCAGGGCAGAGCAGGCCGTGCCATGTGGAAGGCCTGCTGAAGGGGGCAAGCTCAAGGGTTTGCATGTGCTTGGCCCACACCCACTACCCACAGCCCAGTCCAGCACCATCAGTGGCGGACATTCTTTCATTAGGAATTCACTCCCTTAATCACAGGGATTAGGGCTCAGACCTCTGGGAGGAGTTAGATGTTGATCTATCTGTTATAAGCAAGACTGCCTGTTCAGTCACTCCAAGGATGGATGGTCCTTGGGGAGCAGAGCTTCTCAGGTAGCAGAAGAGATAGGATGGGAGGAGGGAAAGGAAGAACAAGTTTGCTGTGAGGCCCTGGCCCTGGCAGGAGGTGGGTTCAGCCTGGCAGGTGGCATAGGACAAGCTCTGGACACCAGGGGCACCTCCATTCACTAAATAGCTCCTAAGTGTTGGCAAGGGGCAGGGACCCATGGGAGTATGCTGGGGGCACAGAAACAAGCTCCATCCGCCTTGGTGGCTGGGAGCAGCTCAAGGGTGCCTTACGCTATCCCCCAGGCCCTTCTTAGGAGGGGTTTGGTCTTCAAGGCACTTGCTTCTAGAGAGGATCAAAGTCTGCTGGTGGTTGCTCCACAGGCCCATGTGTTGCCCTGATCACTCAGCATCCAGGGTCTGGGGCTACACTGAGCCCTTCCACCTGTCTGGTTGACAAGCTGCTCACGGCAATGCCTGGCTGAACTGAGACATCAGCTCCATCTAGGGAGTCACCAGTGCTGGCCTCAGCTTATCACTTGCAGGACACTGGTGATCCAGATGGATGTGCCAAGCACTGTAATGGTTCTCCAAGTGGTGGGGAAGGCAGCATTAGGACATTAGTTGCCTGGTTCACAGACACAACCTCTGAGAGCTTGGAAGGAGGAGGACAGTGGAGATTGCAGAGGAGATCCAGCCAAGGCCAGGCCTGAAGCTGAGGGGTCCAGGCATTACTCCTCATTTCACTGCACCTCTGCTGTGCCCACTGCCCTCTGCTGTGCACTACAAGGAGGAGGCGTGTGTCCTAATGGCTAGATGTATGCACAGATGAACTCCCTTTTGGGCTGCACCTTCTGTCCCTGTGACAGGGTTCTCCTAGGGACATTAATACTCCAGCCCTCCTGGCCTGCCCTGAGCACTAATGGAGCACACTCTGGCAGCCAGGGAAAGGCCCATGGAGAAGCAGCAGAAGACACCTTCATTGTGTCGGAAACAGTGAGAACTGGGGCCAAGGGCAGAGCATTGGTGATGTCCACTGGAACAAGGTCAGCCTTGTTCCAGATGATGGCAATGAGAAGGAAAGAAACACTCCCCAAATCAGGGCCTGCGCCACACAGGGCATGCACTGGGGTAACTGGTTCCTTCTCAGTGTGGTTCCCAGAAGCAGACCATGAATCAAGGATCTGAGTACAAGTAATTTTGGGGAGGTGATCCCTGGAAGCACTGGTAGGGGTTGGGGAAATTAACAAGAGACAGAAGCCAGCATAGAGTATATGAATGAGCAGGTTATTGCCATGGGCGACTGGGGTTCACCCCTGCTGGGCAGGCCCCTCTGGGTGATGGAGGAAGAGCGTGATCCCACCTGAGGGTGCAGAGCTGCTACCAGTCCTTCAACTCTCATTTGCCATTGGCAGAAGGTTGCTCCTAGGGACATTAATGCCCCAGCCCTCCTGGCCTGCCCTGAGCACTAATGGAGCACACTCTGGCAGCCAGGGAAAGGCCCATGGAGAAGCAGCAGAAGACACTTTCATTGTGTCGGAAACAGTGAGAACTGGGGCCAAGGGCAGAGCGTTGGTGATGTCCGCTACAGTGGCCAAGAGCTGTCTGGTGAAGATATGTAGCTTCAGCGACGGAGGGTCACAGGTGGCTGATCCACCACTGCAGAGGACAGGGCAAGGGATGAGGAGCCGAGCAGAGGCCTGAGGCCAGCGTCTGTGACAGACAGAATATTGTACCCAACACAAGGAAAATTGAGTCACTTATACTAGGGAACGAGGATGGCTGGTGGCAAGGTTAGGAGCAGGGAACTCAGACCTGCTGACTTCTGGCCTGCAGTGCTGCCTCCCACCCTCCCACAGGCATGCTCCCGTGTGGCTGGGTTGGCTGACCATACTGACAACATCGTCTGTAAAGGCCTCTGTTCACCTCATAAGCCCGGCTCCACTTGTGCGTGGGTTTCAGTCCAGGCTGGAAAGGTCTTGGACAGGGGCTCAAGGATGGAGCATAGTGTCTCTGAGTGGGTATGGACAGCCATGCCAGTCAACTCATCAGCTGCCAGCATCATCCTCCTGATGGTGAAAAGCTGGGCCCTTGGGGACAGGGACATCCTCTCTGTCACATAGAACCCAGAGGAGTTCCATTCCCTGGATCTGAAATGTTAACAAGCAAGTCCAGCCATGCACACAGAGGCAGAGCCATGCAGCAGCACCCTCCAGGAGGCACAAGGAGGCATGTCCATGGAACAGTCTCACTGGATGATGTGAGGTGGCAAATAACCTCCCAGTGGCTCACTGGCTAACGACAGCTAAATGTCTGTGCCATGAGGTAACAAGATCCCAGCTATCTTTCTCCCTCTACATGCTTACAGGAAGATGCAACAAGACTAAAAATTGATAGCACAGGCATCCCTTTCAGCTCCCAGTCATTTTTCTTTGTTGCTAACTATACAGTCGCAGTATCTCGCCATTAAGTCACTGGAATAAAAGATGCTAACTAGTCTAGACTAGCACTGAAGGAAAGTTACACAGCTCAAAATAGCCTGGACTTAAATTCCCCTCGGGGGTCCTCCCCACCATTCTATGCAAAACAAAGAACCCTCTCACTCGAAGAAAAAAAAAAAAAGGACATTAAGATTGATTTGCCCAGCTCCCAGCCGGTCCAGCCTCTGGCTGGTCTCCAGAATTCCTTGCCCCAGCCATTTAAGAGATAACTACTCTGAACAGCCTTGGAGAAGAGCAGGCCGCCTTAAGACAGTAGATTTCCACATAACGCCTATACATACTTACTCTTTTCTGGGGTTAGTGCAGCAGCTCACTAATCTGACTGCTGCCCTTTCTCGACTCATTAAAGGTGACCTGTTCGTGTAAAGTGCCGGTCTCGTTCTTTTCCTGAACCTCGCCTTCTCTAACTCCGTACCCTACAAGCATGGTGTCAGATCCATTTTTATTGACCATCCTCTTCTGCAGCTTTTCTTGAGAGAGATGATGTCGATGCTTTTTATCTATCTCTGTTTATCAAAATAAAGGGAAAAAAATCCTCATCTGTTTTCGACCAGAGTCAATACAAGCATGTGTAGTAAAACCAATATACTACAGCAGGGATGTCATTCTTTGACTTAGTTTTTAAAAAGCTCCCACGTGACGGCATATCATCTTGAACTCTGGTGGAAGTAAGAAGGAAAAAACACAGAGGCACCTGTGCAATGACCCTCAGTGGAGGGACCCCGAAATTCATGTCCTGGCAGGAAGCATTTAACAGAAGGCTTCCTGTGTGCTGTTTTGGATCTGTCAGGAATTCCCTATTCCTTATTCATTCCTGAATATTCAGGAACTAAGAGAGGCAAGCCTTTCCCGGGGCTGAAGAATCCAGGCATTTCCTTTGTTAGTTTTTCTATACGGTGATAAGCACCTTCTTCCTTCTTGTGAACCATACGGCAAAAATGATTGTTTACAACTCTCTCTCTCTTTAATATGGATCACCTATGTTTTTTAAGTCTGGAATTTTAATCTTTATCTTTGCTGAGAATAACTACAGTATATATGCCCCCACCATGTTGATTAAAACACCTTTGATCCATCAGAGCTCTGGTCCCTGTGTCTTTCTTTCTCTTTCTCTCCCTCTCTCTCTCAGGCTATTTCTTTAGAGCGCAGAGGCCCTCTGAGTTCACTTTCCTGCCCGGGCTTCTAAGACCCTCTCGAGAAGGCGCTCTGCACCTTCACCCCATCGAGAGGGCGCCTGAGGCCTCTGTGAACAGAGCAAGCCCTGTGCCGGGGGCTTTATTGGCTTTCTGCGTAAATGAAGGAATATCAGCCTCTTTCTCTCTCCTTTACTTTCTTATCGTTGACTCTGGACCACCAGGTTCCGGTCCATTAAAGGACCTCAACAATGTCCTTTCTCCTGAGTCACATAGGTTCAATTGGGTGTTCCTAGTTACCAGGACGGAGATGGCAATGGCAACCCACTCCAGTACTCTTGCCTGGAAAATCCCATGGACGGAGGAGCCTGGTGGGCTGCAGTCCATGGGGTTGCGAAGAGTTGGACGTGACTGAGTGACTTCACTTTCACTTTTCACTTTCATGCATTGGAGAAGGAAGTGGCAACCCACTCCAGTGTTCTTGCCTGGAGAATACCAGCGACGGGGGAGCCTGGTGGGCTGCCATCTATGGGATCGCATAGAGTCAGACACGACTGAAGTGACTTAGCAGCAGCAGTTACCAGGACAAAACTACTCAGTGACTAAGTCACATTATACCATTGACCCAATACCAGCAAGATCGCCAGGCTTCATATGCATTTGTACCTTTTTGCCATCTATAATTGCATATTTTGTACCTTCTTTAAAGCAACAACAGGTACCCTGCCTACCTTATTAAATGTGAACAAAGCACATTAAGTCAAATATAATGATTTTAAAGAATACTTTTGAAGGTTCAGTTTATCAGAGATCATTACCTCTAAATCCCCCTGCAGAAATATCATTCTTGTTCCATATGGGCCACATTTATTTCCACACATCCCCAACCTCCCTTGCAGAAGGTTTTCAGCACAACACCTTGTGTTCATAAGGTAAGTGTGACATTCTAATTAGAAATCAAACATGGGTGGTGGAGCCTAAATGTGGAATTTAAATTCACTCAAGGTCCAAAAATATCCAACTGTTCCTATCTAAGATTCTTCCAGGTGCAAGGAAGTGATAAGGGGAGTTCAATTCCTCTAATGTGCCTTAAAGAAGAAATGGCAACATTTAAGGACTCCCATCTGGGAAAGGAAAGCCCAAATGTTCTAAATATCCAAGCCTGAACAGACTTCTTACACTTTCTGGTGTTGGGACAACTCGCACATTTTGGGGAGTCCCCCACCCCTTCTGCTACTGGGTCTGCTTCTTAAACCAGGCAGGCACTGTCCTTTAGGTGGGAGTGTCTGGACTGCTGTGGGGGTGGGGAAGGGAGTTGGTTGGTGGTAGTGCCTTAGTTAAGGCGTCCAACCCTCCAAGACAGTTCCTCTGCGGGTTCAGCCTGGTGTTCTGAGGGCACTGGTAGGTCAATTCCTGCCCACAGGGCCCTCCAGCCTCACAAGAAACCCCACCTGACCCTGCCCCCTGCATTACATTCCAGCCAGACTTCACTGCCCACAGCAGGCCTCCATCCTGAACCAGACTCCCCCTGCCCTGGCTTCGGCACATCTGTTCCCTCTGCTGAGAACAATGCCCCCCTGCCTCCTGCCTTTGCCTTTCTGTTTAAACATCACATCATCTGAGACAGCTTCTAAATCCCATTTGGGGATTAGGGTTCCCGCTGTATGCTCCTACAGCACCCCTCCTTCCCGACAGACAGCTGTGTTGAGCTGTTGCTGTCAGACCCGAGCCCAAGGAGTAGGAATCATGTCTGTCTAGGGTGCCTTCCATCCCCAGCTCCTTAGAGCATTTCTTAAATGACTCAACAACTGAAAGGAAGGAAGGAAGAGCAAAACATTAAGACAGACAGACAGGTAGTTGCCGCCTTGTCCACGGCCCCTCTACGGTCTGAATGTGTCTCTCCCCACCCCATCCCCAGTTTCTATGCTGAAACAGCCCCCATGGTGATGGTATCAGGAGATGGGGTTTGTGTTGGAGGGGGGGGCGTAATTAGGTCACGAGCACCCAGCTCTCATGAATAGAATTACTGCCCTTCTAAAAGAGGCCTGAGAGAGCTCCCCACTCCTCCCACTACATAAGCACACAGTGAGAGGTCGGCAGTCAGCAACCGGAAGAGGGTCCTCACCAGAACACGTGGGCACCCTGACCTCAGATTCCCAGGCTCCAGAGCATGAGAATGAAGGTCAGCTGCTTACAAGCTCCTCGGTCTGTGGTGCTTTGTTACAGCAACCCCAGTGACTGATACAGACCCCGTGGGAGGGCCTGCCCAGCAGACTGCTCAGGCTGTTAGGTGTGCTGAGCGAAACCGGCCAGTCTGCTTCTCTAACACCACCACCACCACCACCGACAGCAGTCCAGGTGCTCAGCATCTGCCCCGCTGGCAGCCAGAGTGCAGCCAGGTCTCGCTCTTCGGGGATCACTCTGGTTTGATTCTCTGCTCCCACTCCTGCACAGACTCAGCTCGCTCTCTGCCCAGCTCAGGGCATGGTCTGTGCTATGCCCTTGTATTTTTCTCTCTCTTGCTGGACCACTGTCTGCCCTGATTAATGCCCTGTCTATGCCCTGGCCAGCCACGAACCAGTGGGCTGCAGCTCCGGGCCCTGTTTCCCTTCTCTTTAATCTAGGGGCTCTTGGGACTGGGCAGGGGTGAAGGTGAAGAAAGTGTTCCTGCAAGGCAGTGGGCAGGGTGGAGGTCTCAAGCAGTCCCTCCCCCTACTGCCCTGACCCCATGGCATCCTCCTCCTCAGCCTCCACTGTGCGGCCCCAGGAAGGAGGCACGATGCCTGATTGCCTGTAGTCCCCCTTCAACCCTCACTGTCTCCCTCTACGGCCACTGGGCGTGGTGCAGAGCTGCAGAGAGGGAGGGGGGCCCGGGGTAGGGCAGCAGCAGGTAGGAAAGCACAGGCCCTGAGCCCGGCATGCAGCTCCTCTCAAGACTGTATTCGAGGACCCAGCCATCAGATCTGGTTCTGATCCCACTAACTTCTCACTTTCAAATTAAACAGTGAGTCTGCTTTCCTCTAGAGAAGGAAATAGCAACCCACCCCAGTATTCCTGCCTGGAGAACCCCGTGGACAGAGGAGCCTGGTGGGCTGCTATCCATGGGGTCGCACAGAGTCGGATACGACTGACGCGACTTAGCATGCGTGCATGCATTGGAGAAGGAATGGCAACTCCAGTATTCTTGCCTGGAGAATCCCAGGGACAGCGGAGCCTCGTGGGCTGCTGTCTATAGGATCGCACAGAGCTGGACATGACTGAAACGACTTAGCAGCAGCAGCTGCTTTCCCCTGACATCGGACGCACCATCCACCTTTAAAACTCAGAGAAAGGGAGGGGCACTGCCACCTCCCAAGGCCTCACCTCTGAGGAGCACTCCAAGGGTGTGGAGGATCCAAGGAGCCACTCCAAGGACCACTTCAGATGTGGTGCAGGTGTGCACCCTCAGATCACCACTCCCCAACCCACAGAGGCCTTCTGTGAAGGTTCAGCCTCGCCCCAGTCACCTGTGGGCAGCTGCCTCCTCATTGGCTCTGCCTGCCCTGGTGTCTGGCACAGCTCTGGGGCACACTGTGTCAGCCAGGCCCTTCTGTCCAGGGATACCTGGGGACCAAGTACACCCCATAGCAGCCAGTCAGCCCCACCTGGAGAGCATCTAAGACACCAGCTCATGGGGCCAGGCGGCTCCCTCCCAGGGGAGACCAGCACGTGTGCTGGGGGCTGGGTGGGGGGGACGGAATGCACCTCGCTGGGGTTTTCTTCCCCCAGACCTGCGAGTTCACCTGCCAATGTGCACTAGCGTGAAAACAGAGAGTGTTGGGGGATTATTTAATTGAGTTCTGAATTTATGCTTGAGTTTCTGAAGAAGGAGAAAAAAAAGACAACCCTCTTTAAACAAGTTTCATTGAAAGGTTATAAAACACAGATAATTTACATGTGGGAGCAGATGGCAGGCTGGGTGCTGTTCCAGGCAAACCATGTGTCCCCCGGCAGCTCTTTCTAATGGATACTCTGAGTTTATATGTGGTTTACAAACTCAAGGGCTAGTGACTTCTGAGTGACTGGCTGTAAGGCATAAAAATGCCTACTGCCGTGACCTTCATTTCTCCTGAGGAAGCTTTCCTCCCTCCTCCTACTCTAGTGGCACCCAGAGCCACCTTAGCCCATCAAGGCTCCCAAACCCTCATCTACACGCAGGTTCTGACGACAACCTGACCAAGACTCCGCAGCCTTCTTCTGTTGCTGAGCTTGCTGCTGTTGTGTGCCCCAGCTCCAGGTCCACATCCTCCCCCTCCAAGTTTGCTTCACTCTTTTGAACGACGCCTATCACCCCATCTCCTGGCGCCCTTTATCAGGACAGCCTGGCCCTAACACACAATGCTGGCCTTCCCCTCCAGGGTCCTCCATGAGGGGAAGCCCTGGAGCTGGCCTCTCTCTCTCTGGCCTTCCCACTGCCCTGCCCATCCCAGCACCCTCCACAGAGGTTTCCTGTTTCCAAGCAGAACATGTCTGTGAATAACAGAGCCCTCCCTCTGGCTGGGTCCAGTCCTCATCAGCTGTGTGGGTCAGCACGGTGCCCCCAGCTCCTGGACCTTACTGTCTGGGTTCTCTGACCACCAGTGATAAGGCTGTGGAGCAGCAGAGAGGAGTCAGGAGGTGTGGCTGGGACAGCACGGGTCTAGCACACACAGGTTTGGATGACCAAGTAGCTCATGTAGGGTGGAGAGAAGAGAGGACTCCTATTACTCCTATTATGAAGGTTCATTTCCTTCTAACTTTGCAGGGCCCAACCCAGAGAGCTCACCCTGAGCTCCTCTGCCTGTGCAAGGAGGCATCATGTGTGCACCACGTTGGCGGGGGTGTGGTGGAGGGAGGAGGTGAAACAGTCACGGCCAAGGTACCAGGAGGACTTGGGTGCCAAACACGTGACAAGCCTCACTGATGGGGTCAGCATCATCACCAGCCTATGCTGGGGAAACCAAGGCACAGAGCAAGAGAAGGACTTGCTCAGGGCCCCGTGGGGCCACCTAGAGCCCAAGTTCCCCACTAAACCATAGTGCTATTCTGCCTTTTCCCAAGGTGAACCTTTACTCGATGTGTCAAAGCAGGACCAAACGCATCTCCTGGAAATTTCCAAACCTGGAGCTCCACAGAAGTACCCTGGCTGGCACAGGGGACAAGACAGGATGCCAGGCAAGATGGAGGGTCAGATGCCTGCAGCTCAAACTGGATAAAGCTCATAGAAACACACAAAAAGCAACCATGCACACATGGTTATTATTTTTATATACCATTATAGTGCAAGCTACGTGTTTCTACCATTCTGGTGGAAACTTTCTAATCTTTCAGCAGAACACCCCCCACCACCCTTTTTTTCCCCCCTTGGAACAGATGGCGAGATCTTTATTTCAAATAACTCCAACGAGGAAATTGTTATTTCTACCCCATGTCTGCATGTGCGAGTACACCGCATTTCATATATTTGCATGAAAGGAGCTGTGTTTAGTCTTTGCTCACACTTGAGATGCCGAGAAGACACTTTAAATTAAGCACTCTCCGCAAACAGTGATCATAAAGTAGCGGGAAGATAACACCGCACTCATTTGCCCCTGCTGACACCATATGCCGCTTCCCTCCCCGGGGCCGCCCTGCTGATGGTTCCTGTCGACTCTGTAATAGAGTCACGGCTTCCACCCTTCTCACAGCACCCTCTGTCTTCTGCAAGGCGGACGACCTTTGTCAGTGACATGGGAGAGCACTGGGCCAGTGCCCAGGCGTCTGAAGGGGAGAGGCACCCAGGGCTGAGCACCAGGTGCTTGGCTTCCTGCTCTACAAGCTGGGAAGCGTGCGCAGAAGGCCTCTGCTGGCCTGCCCCTTGGGTGTCACTCCTGCCCCTACAGCAGCACAGCGCTCACACCCTTGAGCACAGCCCCTCCCAGCACTCACGGTGCCAGTGCTCCTCTGCCCCTGGGGCTGACGGTGGGGTCACAGCCAAGACCAAAGTCCCCCCACCACCACGTCTTTCCCCAAAGGCTGGTGTTTCTCCGTCTCCTCCCAAGGGCATGGTCAGAGACACATAAACACCCTCATCTTCCCTGGTGGCTCACACAGTAAAGAATCTGCTTATAATTCAGGAGACCTGGGTTTGATCCCTGGGTTGGGAAGATTCCCTGGAGAAGGGCATGGCAACCCACTCCAGTATTCCTGCCCTGAGAATTCCATGGACAGAGGAGCCTGGCGGGTGACAGTCCGTGGATTCGCAGAGTCAGACATGACTGAGCGACTCACACTTTCACTTAGAGACAGAGGCTGAAGCTGACAGAGATGGCGGATGACTCCCAAGGTCGGGTGTTCTTCAGCATTTCTCCAAGGGTGACTCTGGCCTCCCGCAGCACTTGTTAAAATGCGTCCTGAATGGGATTCAGGATCCCAGGGTGCAGGCTCTGAATGTCCTGTGTTCTGAACAAACACTTCGTGTATCAGGGTGCACAAGACAGCTTGACACCCACTGGCAGGGATAAGACAGGGATTTAAACTCAGGTTCCAATAGTCTGTGCTCTTTTTAAACCACAGCTGCCACCAGTGTTTCAGGTAATCGACTGACTAGTTCACACCCAGATGTTTAATGGCCAACTGACTAATTCATACTGGGGAGGTAATTCTGACAATCGTGCGAACAGGTTTTCCCTCCCAGAGAACATTACCTTTTAATGGTGGCCTTTAGGCATACAGACAAACACTGAAAAAGGAATGGGGTTGGGGGGGCAGGGAGGTGTGCCCGGGCCCCCATCCCTCGGATCCCTTGGTGTGTGTACCCTGCAGCATGCATTCAGCACTGCTGCACCTCACTGAAGCTCATGGCAGTC
>SJYX01007884.1:401846-429759 GCA_006410675.1 Oreotragus oreotragus | reverse complement strand
AAGTCTCCCCCAGTCCCTAGCCCCTGTTTTCGCAATACCCCTCAAGGGCAGGTTGACTTGGCCCGGGCAGGCAGGTACTGTACACACCGACTCCTTTTACTAGTGTTTCCATTCCAATCAAGAAATCTCTCGAGGCCTACTACAGACAAAAAGAAAACCTGAGAATGTCAGCAGCAGTGCAGCGGGGACAGGGCTCAAACCCACTGTGGACAGAGCCACTGGCTGGGCTGTGGACAAGAGTGCCAGGCAAGAGCACTCCCCTCACAGACGAGACAACTGAGACCCAGGGAAGGGATTTCTCTGACGCCCCGGGAGACAATCCAGAAGGCCGTAGAATTGCTGGAGGCAGGCAGAAAAAGCAGACCTTTCTGTTGCTTTGGCAATGACACTGCTCTAACTCTTCACCGTGGAATGGGTGTGCTGCTTGATCACCAAGAGCTGCGGGCACCAAGGTGGCCACAGGCACACAGAAGGGGCCACCTGTCCCACTGTCTGCCTGCCCCACCACTTGCCCTGTTTCAGGAGGCATTGCGGGTGCAAACAGAGAAAGCTCAGTCCCTCTTCCTCCAGAAGTCCACGCTTGGCTGGGAGGCAAACCTGTGGAGCCCCCGGGGCCTCCATGCATCAGCTGCGGGAGCACAGAGAATGGAGCCCCCGACCTCGCAGAGGGCACAGTGCAGCTCACAGGTGGCCCCTGACAACACCCCCAGGTTCCAGGCCAGTCTCGCATCGATCCCCACCTAGAAGCCACAGCGCACGCTGGGGACCACAGCACATGCTGGGAACCACAGCCTGGGCGCAGCCTGAGGCTGAGAGCTGTGACTGGGGAGGTCACGACCCTCACAGGCCAAGGCTGCTGGGAGAAGAGGTGTCAGCGGTCTGTAGGGTGAGCTGTTGGGCCAAGCCCCTTATAAATGCTCGAGCAGCACTGCTGAGTGTCTCAGTGGCCTGTCTGATTACCTGGGAAGAAGCTTCTCTAAGAAGACACAGACTGCCCCGTTTCCATCATCCTTTCCTCTTATCCCTCAAGTACCAAACCAAAGAACTGGATTTTTAAAAGATGACAAAGGTATTTGTGCTGCACCAAACAACGAGAGGGAAACAACAAAGGAATACTTAGTGGGATCTACAGCTGGGAAAATTTTCCTGAGCTAAGAGATTTCTGTGCAGGCAATTTCTGTAGACAGTTCTCATTTAAATGGAAATTCCTTCTGAAACACAAACAACGGCTAACACACCCACTGCTTTACTGGGTGCCAGGCACTATTCTGAGAGGTTTGTGTGTATTAACTCACTTAATCCTCAGCTACCTTGTGAGGTACTTATTCCTACTACACGTGCTTTACAGACGAGGGTGGTGAGGCTGAGAAAAGTTAAGTAATTAGGCCAACATTATTCAGCTTATAAAATCGCACAGCTGGAATTTAAACCCAGGCTCAGTCTGGGTACAGAAACTGCCATCTTAACCATGGATGTGCCAGGAATGGTAAATGATCCATAGAGAAAACATTAAATTAACTGTCACAAGAATTGCTCACACTTCCAATGACCTCTGCAGGTAGTTTGGAGGGATTTATTTAGCTTTTGTGGACTTTGACATAGTTTTGGGGAGTTCAACTCAGAAAGGATTCAGAGAGGGACTTTTCCAACAGGGAAGAGTGGAAATGCTTTGCCATTTTGAGCTTCTAAGACCTTCTGACACGGAAAAAAGGAGTTAGTGGTCTTTCACTAGGAAAGCAGGGCCCCAGGGGACTGTGTGAGGTGTGCTGGCGGTAACATCACCCAGAGAATACACATACAATACAACACAGCTGTGCTGACCTCAGCCAGAAACACACAGGTCGGGAAGGCGTCCTCTATGCAGGCTCACTCTGCACTGTCTCACTGAGTCACTGAACGCTCCCACCACCCTGGGATGCAGCCAAGGTGCAGAGGGAAAGTGACTTGTTGGGATGATACAAACAATGCCTTGGCAACTTGGATACATGTCAGTGTCCACGAAAGCGCCCAGAGCACAAACTCGCTCCAAAATGAATGCATGGATGAACGAAAGAATTGAAGAATAAAGTGGTAATGGTCTTTTTGTCTTTAAGGAATGTGCCAAATTAATTTGAATTAATTAACACCATCTTTAGCTCACACATAAGAAAGGCTGTTTTTCAGTGTGGCCTTTAAAAAATGTAGGTGTTGCTATCTTACAATGGAGTGGGAAATTCATCCATTTGCAGCACTAAATACGAGACTGACCACTGCTTCATGTACCATATTCTTAGGTGTATGGGATGGAAGAATTGAATCAAGAGCAGATTTCTAAGATACAGAGCAAACATTTTATGAGCATCCTAGAGGATAAGGACTTGGACTAAGGGATCTGAGACAACAGAGTGGTAAGTCACCATGAGAATCTGATTCTTTGAAAGATCTACCAAAAGGTTACACACTAGAAAGGCCTTCAAATGAATGATCAATGAGAATGTTTCTCCCAACTGCTAAGCAGTGAACTCCCTGGCAACCTTTCATGTAAAATCCAGATAAAAGGGACTCTTAAATGGCAGTCTGTGAGCTTTCCTCTAGTTTAGTTGGTAAAGAATCTGTCTGCAATGCAGGAGACGTGGGTTTAATTCCTAGGTCAGGAGATCCCCTGGAGAAGGAAATGGGAACCCACTCCAGTATTCTCGCCTGGAGAATCCCATGGACGGAGGAGCCCGGCAGGCTACAGTCCATGGGGATGCAAGAGTTGGACACAACTTAGCATTTTTTTTTTTTTTTTCTGATAAAAACAATCAAGTTCCACTCTCTTATCAGATTGCAGTTATACAATACATTATTATCAACTGTACTTACTGTATTATACTTTAGATCCTCAACCTTATTTAACGGCTTCCCTTGTGGCTCAGCTGGTAAATAATGCGGGAGACCTGGGTTCGATCCCTGGGTTGGGGAGATCCCCTGGAGAAGGAAAAGGCTACCCCGCTCCAGTATTCTGACCTGGAGAATTCCGTAGACTGTATAGTCCATGGGATCTCAAAGAGTCGGACATGACTGAGTGACTTTTACTTCACTTCACTTCACTTCAGACCTTATTTGTCTTATAATGAAGATTTATATCCTTTTACCCACCTCTTCCTATCCTCCTCTGCCCCAGCCTCTGGCAACCACCTTTTTTAAACTAAAATACAGTTTTTGAAGCTGTTAGTAAATTTACATTTTATTACTAGGTGCACCTGCTAATGATTAGATGGTTCAGTTCAGTCCAGTCGCTCAGTCATGTCTGACATTTTGTGACCCCATGGACTGCAACACACCAGGCCTCCCTGTCCATCACCAACTCCCAGAGCCTACTCAAACTCATGTCCATCGCGTCAGTGATGCCATTCAACCATCATATCCTCTGTCATCCCCTTCTCCTCCTGCCTTCAATCATTCCCAGCATCAGGGGCTTTTCAAATGAGTTGGTTCTTCGAATCAGGTGGCCAAAGTATTGGAGTTTCAGCTTCAACATCAGTCCTTCCAATGAATATTCAACATGAGATTTCAGTTCAGTTCAGTCACTCAGTCATGTCCGATTCTTTGAGACTGCATGGACTACAGCACCCCAGGCTTCCCTGTCCATCACCAACTCCTGGAGCTTGCTCAAACTTATGTCCACTGAGTTGGTGATGCCATCCAACCATCTCATCTTCTTTTGTCCCTTTCTCTTACTGCCTTCAATCTTGCCCAGCATCAGGGTCTTTTCAAATGAGTCAGTTCTTTGCATCAAGTGGCCAAAATATTGGAGTTTCAGCTTCAGCATCAGTTCTTTCAATGAGCACTCAAGATTGATCTCCTTTAGGATGGACAGGTTGGATCTCCTTGCAGTCCAAGGGACTCTCAAGAGTCTTCTCCAACACCAAATCAGGGTCTTTTCAAATGAGTCAGTTCTTTGCATCAAGTGGCCAAAATATTGGAGTTTCAGCTTCAGCATCAGTTCTTCCAATGAGCACTCAAGATTGATCTCCTTTAGGATGGACAGGTTGGATCTCCTTGCAGTCCAAGGGACTCTCAAGAGTCTTCTCCAACACCACAGTTCAAAAGCATCAATTCTTCAGCGCTCAGCTTTCTTTATAGTCCAACTCTCACATCCATACATGACTACTGGAAAAACCATAACCTTGACTAGACAGACCTTTGTTGGCAAAGTAATGTCTCTGGTTTTTAATATGCTGTTTAGGTTGGACAACACTTTCTTGCAAAGGAGCAAGCATCTTTTAATTTCATCTGCAGTGATTTTGGAAACCAAGAAAATAGAGTCTTTCACTGTTTCCATTGTTTCCTCATCTATTTGCCATAAAATGATGGGACTGGATGCCATGATCTTCTTTTTTTGAATGTTGAGTTTAAGCCAACATTTTCACTCTCTTTCACTTTTATCCAGAGGCCGTTTAGTTCTTCTTCACTTTCTGCCATAAGGGTGGTGTCATCTACATATCTGAGGTTATTGTTATTTCTCAAGAAACACACAAAAAGCAACCATGCACACATGGTTATTATTTTTATATACCATTATAGTGCAAGCTACGTGTTTCTACCATTCTGGTAGAAACTTTCTAATCTTTCAGCAGAACACCCCCCACCACCCTTTTTCCCCCCCCTTGGAACAGATGGCGAGATCTTTATTTCAAATAACTCCAACGAGGAAATTGTTATTTCTACCCCATGTCTGCATGTGCGAGTACACCGCATTTCATATATTTGCATGAAAGGAGCTGTGTTTAGTCTTTGCTCACACTTGAGATGCCGAGAAGACACTTTAAATTAAGCACTCTCCGCAAACAGTGATCATAAAGTAGCGGGAAGATAACACCGCACTCATTTGCCCCTGCTGACACCATATGCCGCTTCCCTCCCCGGGGCCGCCCTGCTGATGGTTCCTGTCGACTCTGTAATAGAGTCACGGCTTCCACCCTTCTCACAGCACCCTCTGTCTTCTGCAAGGCGGACGACCTTTGTCAGTGACATGGGAGAGCACTGGGCCAGTGCCCAGGCGTCTGAAGGGGAGAGGCACCCAGGGCTGAGCACCAGGTGCTTGGCTTCCTGCTCTACAAGCTGGGAAGTGTGCGCAGAAGGCCTCTGCTGGCCTGCCCCCTTGGGTGTCACTCCTGCCCCTATAGCAGCACAGCGCTCACACCCTTGAATACAGCCCCTCCCAGCACTCACGGTGCCAGTGCTCCTCTGCCCCTGGGGCTGAAGGTGGGGTCACAGCCAAGACCAGGGCCCCCCCACCACCACGTCTTTCCCCAAAGGCTGGTGTTTCTCCGTCTCCTCCCAAGGGCATGGTCAGAGACACATAAACACCCTCATCTTCCCTGGTGGCTCACACAGTAAAGAATCTGCCTATAATTCAGGAGACCCGGGTTTGATCCCTGGGTTGGGAAGATTCCCTGGAGAAGGGCATGGCAACCCACTCCAGTATTCCTGCCCTGAGAATTCCATGGACAGAGGAGCCTGGCGGGTGACAGTCCGTGGAGTTGCAAAGAGTCAGACGTGACTGAGCGACTTACACTTTCACTTAGAGACAGAGGCTGAAGCTGACAGAGATGGCGGATGACTCCCAAGGTCGGGTGTTCTTCAGCATTTCTCCAAGGGTGGCTCTGGCCTCCCGCAGCACTTGTTAAAATGCATCCTAAATGGGATTCAGGATCCCAGGGTGCAGGCTCTGAATGTCCTAGGTTCTGAACAAACACTTCATGTATCAGGGTGCACAAGACAGCTTGACACCCACTGGCTGGGATAAGACAGGGATTTAAACTCAGGTTCCGATAGTCAGTGCTCTTTTTAAACCACAGCTGCCACCAGTGTTTCAGGTAATCGACTGACTAGTTCACACCCAGATGTTTAATGGCCAACTGACTAATTCATACTGGGGAGGTAATTCTGACAATCGTGCGAACAGGTTTTCCCTCCCAGAGAACATTACCTTTTAATGGTGGCCTTTAGGCATACAGCCAAACATTGAAAAAGGAATGGGGTTGGGGGGAGCAGGGAGGTGTGCCCGGGCCCCCATTCCTCGGATCCCTTGGTGTGTGTACCCTGCAGCATGCATTCAGCACTGCTGCACCTCACTGAAGCTCATGGCATCCAGAGGGCAGGGAGGTGTGCCCGGGCCCCCATCCCTCGGATCCCTTGGTGTGTGCACCCTGCAGCATGCATTCAGCACTGCTGCACCTCACTGAAGCTCATGGCATCCAGGGGGCAGGGAGGTGTGCCCGGGCCCCCATCCCTCGGATCCCTTGGTGTGTGTACCCTGCAGCATGCATTCAGCACTGCTGCACCTCACTGAAGCTCATGGCAGTCTAGGGGACAGGGGGGCTGTGCCTTCGCTCCACTCTGAACTACCCCAGGGCTTCACCCTAGATGGCTTCCCTCAGGAGCCGGGGCCCCGCTGGACTGCACCATCCTGGCCAGCCAGCGGTGGGGGCAGCCCTGGGCTCCAGCCCCACCACTTCCACGTAGCCATCCGCACACACCTTGTGCAAGGGCTCCTGCACACTGAGCTCATGGGCTCAGGGGAGCCCTGAGAACCATCACCAGTCTTGTCCTTCTTTCATAATTCAGGAGAATCAGGGTTAAAAAAAGTGCATGAGCGATCGACATAATTTACATGCTGCAAGTGGACGAGCTGGCATCCTCTCGCGTCATAAAGTTTAAATAACGGTGGTTTAACACCAGATGTAAGTGCAGCTGTCCTGAGCGGAACGCCATTAGCTCCATTACGACGGGAGATGGTGCTTTTCCCAGCTCAGCATCCCCAGGAAAACATCACACCTGTCATCTCGGTGCCGCAAGCAGCTGACTTGACGGAGGGGTCTACAGCGCCTCTTCAGATCGCATCCATCAAGGATCTGGGGCATTCACAGGGGAGGGGAGGGCAGGCCGCAGACCAACCAGCAGAGAGGGCAGCCAGGCCAGCATGTAGTACATGCTGGACAAGACCTGGACTCCAGGTATTCCCAGGTGGCCTGGCTCTTCACATTGGTGTGCAGGGCAGTGGGCCNTGATGCTTTTGAACTGTGGTGTTGGAGAAGACTCTTGAGAGTCCCTTGGACTGCAAGGAGATCCAACCAGTCCATTCTAAAGGAGATCAACCCTGGGTGTTTGGAAGGACTGATGCTAAAGCTGAAGCTCCAGTACTTTGGCCACCTCATGCGAAGAGTTGACTCATTGGAAAAGACTCTGATGCTGGGAGGGATTGGGGGCAGGAGGAGAAGGGGATGACAGAGGATGAGATGGCTGGATGGCATCACTGACTCGATAGACATGGGTCTGAGTGAACTCCGGGAGTTGGTGATGGACAGGGAGGCCTGGCGTGCTGTGATTCATGGAGCCACAAAGAGTCATATATGACTGAGTGACTGAACTGAACTGAACATGGGTTTACATTATGTAAGCTTCATGTGTACAACATTATATTTAGAAGTATATATTTAAGTTTCTAAATGTACAAATTTATCGTGGGTTTTTTGTTATTGGTTTATAATTTTATTGCAGATTGGTTCAAGACTGGTCTATCAATTACTTTGTATTTACTGAAGCATTTTTGTGGCCCAGAATATGGTTACCTTTGGTAATTGCATATGCAAAGGATGTATACTAGGTACACAGTTTTACATATAGTAATTGGACTAAGTTTATTAGTAATAATTCTCAAATATCTATTTTTAATGACTTCTGGTTTGCTTAACTTATTTTATGAAATATATGCTAAAATATTCCATCATAGTGGTGGATTCGTCAGTTTTCTCCTGGAAGTTTCTAGGCTTTGCTTTATGTCTATTTAGCACCTATGTTAGATACATATAGGTTCATAATTGTTATGCTTCTCAGTGACTTGTTTCTTTTGTCAGTGTGTAGTAAACCCAATAATGTGTCTGGATCTGAAAGTACTCTTTGATATTAATGCTACTACAAAGCATATTTTTTCTTTTAGTATGTATGCCTTTAATAGTATACTGTTTCCCGTAGATGCCATTTCAAAATTTTTTTTTGTTATATTTAGACACGATGCTTTTAAGTAGTACATCTCTAGATGTGAACAATTCAATCTGAGAATTACTACTGACTAATAGATGAGTCAAATTCATTAAGGATTATTACTGATATATTCAGACTTATTTTGCCATCTTATTTTGTATATTTACTTATTATTATTTTATTATTGTATATTATTACCACTATTATGCTTTTACTTTGCTTCATTTTGTCTACTTTCCTGCCTTCTATAGATTTGGTTGAGTGTTAGCTAACAAAATCCCTTTTCCACTCTTCTGTATTAGAAGTTATAGCCCATTTATATTCTTTTACAGGTTACTCCTAAATTTTTAATATGCACTTTGATTTAAAGATCTAAAGTTTATTAAGGCCTATGATCTTCTAAAATAACAGCAAAATTATAAAATGCTTTAGCATTTTAATCATCATCACCTCCCATCTCATATTTAGACACACGGAATAGTTATCTTATAATTGCCGTTTTTCTACAGTCAATGTTTACTTCTATTTATCTACATGTTTGCCTTTAACCTTTCTTGACAGTGATTTTTATATTCCATTATTATCTTCTGGAATCAGTCATCTTCCTCCTAAAGTATACCTTTAGTTCTTCTTCCAGAGAGAGTTGTTAATGGTCACCTCTCAAATCTTTGTCACGAAGTACCTTTGCTTTCACTTCTGAATATAATTATAAGTTAACTATTTTCCCTCATAACATGGAAGGTATTATGCAATTGCCTTCTGGCCTCCATTTTTGTCAATGAAAAGCTTGTAATCGTTCCATTCTCTGCAGTTAATTTTTTCCTGTTTTTTTAATTTTTGGTATTTTGCAGTTCACTGTTCAGTTCAGTTCAGTTCAGTCGCTCAGTCGTGTCCAACTCTTTGCAACCCCATGAATCGCAACACGCCAGGCCTCCCTGTTCATCACCATCTCTCAGAGTTCACTCAGACTCATGTCCATTGAGTCCGTGAAGCCATCCAGCCATCTCATCCTTGGTCGTCCCCTTCTCCTCCTGCCCCCAATCCCTCCTAACCTGTATTCATCCTGTTAAGGACTTGGTGTGCTACTTCAGTCTAGACATTCATGTCTTCCTTCAATTCTGGGAAATTCTTAACCATTATCATTTCCAATGTTTCCTCTCTTCCACTCCCTTCATACTTTCCTTATAGACCTTCCTATTCTCTTTCCCCCAAAATCTCTTAATATCTTTCAACATCTCAATGTCTTAATATTCTCTCAATATCTGTTCTATACTTTTCATCTTTATGTCCCTTGAGTTCTTTTCTGGATAATTTTCCAAGATCTATCTTCCAGTTTAATCATTCTCTCTTTAGCTATGTCTAATATGCTTTTTAACCCATCCATTGAGTTATCGATTTTAATAACTTTAATTTCTGGAAATTCGACTTTTCCAAATTTACCTGTGTTTTTTTTCTCTACAATTCTTCCTTTATAATTCCTTGCTTTCTTTTTACTATTCTAATCATTTCAAACACAACTTTTAAAATAGTTACTCTTACAGTGTTTTATGACCGGAAGAATCTGGAGGGACTAACCCTCCAGTGTACTGAGTCTGGTTAACTCTTCCTCATGGCAAATAACTTCCTTATGATCAGCAATTTTATATTTTCAGGTTTCTTTTCCCCATGGGAATCCCATATGTTCTGGTGTGAAGGTATTCCTTTAAAACACATTTACATGTGTTTCTTCTAGGATTCCCTGATAGTTTTACTGATCTGGGAACTACCTGCATGCTAATTTCTAGGTTTAGAATTTCAGAACCACTTATCACGTAAATGCAGACCCTCACACTTACGTAATGGAGAGAACTTCAGCAGATCACAAATCACTTGCTACTTTCCTGGCCCAGCAGGTAAAACGTTCACAGTCCCTGGCAGTTCCCTTGCTTTTGGCCTTTTGTAGGGCCTTTCTCGGAGGTGTAGGTGGATCACATCTGTTGCCCTGACATGGGTGTTGAAGCCCCTGTTTCCAACTCTCACGGATTACTTGTGCATTTGACACTGCCCTCTGAAACTGCAGGGTGCCATCACAGTGGCTGACTCACTAATCACTGCCTTCTAGAGTTCTTTGTTCATTCTGGTACCTAGGGATTTTCCTCACCTTCATGTTCGACCATGTATTTAAAAAACCAGCCAACCAACCTTTTCCCCCAATAATATTTTATCCATCATTTATACATATTTGGAGTGGGGACAGTGAGCTGTCTGGTGTCAAGCCAGATCATCCTTTTGTCAGAAAGTGAGTCTTTGAGCCCCTCGCTTGAATATTTATTTTCTTTGGAGGAAAAAAAACAGCCCCCAGTTATTGCTTCAACCAACACAAACTTGAAAGAAAGAAAACTCCAACAGTGAAGCATGGAACTCTGGCCTGAGGCTCAGATGGGAAAGAAGCCGCCTGCAGTATAGGAGTCCTGGGTTTGATCCCTGGATTGGGAAGATCCCCTGGAAAATGGAACGGCTATCCACGCCAGTATTTGTGCCTGGAGAATTTCATGATCAGAGGAGCTTAGTGGGCTATAGTCCATAGGGTCACAAAGAGTCAGACACAACTGAGCGACTTTCACTTTCACTTTTCAAACAAAGTTAAAAGAAAGAAAACTCCAACAATGGAGCATGGAGCTCTAGCCTATGCAATAACAATGGCAGACACACTACGTGCCAGGCATTTTCTGGGGATTTTAAACACACTGAGATATGTGAGCTCCATGACAGTCCTAGGAGGTAGGTATTACCATCCATTTTACAGTTAAGGAAGCTGAGGAACAGAGAGGCTAAATACACACAGCAGCTGTTTGTTTAACAATATCTAAACAGCAGCAGAAAGAAGAAAAGGAAGACATCTCTACTTTCCTAGAGTTGGAATGACAGAGGATTTTATATGTGGCAGTCTCACAACTACTGTCTGCCACTCAGGGTTTAATACTGGCTTATTCTGCCTGAGATGCTACTCGTGGTGCTGTCTTTTTTAAAATTGTGTTGTACAGATATATAATTTAATTTCCTTGAAAGCTTCCCAAGCCCAGCATCACACAGGAGTAAGTTCACTGAATCACTGGTGCTGTTACTAATGTACAGAAGATATTAGCACACATGGACTCTCACACTTGAAACACATTTGCAGACATATGGATACCCTGCCAGCATAGAATACACCGAGAAGTAGTATTTTTTTTTTTTTTGAAGATAAAATGTTCAACAACTATGTCCTTAGACCTTATGGAATTCCGAACATAGATTTTGATCAACTGAAATCTGAATTCCATGGGACTAAACTGTATCTGAAAACTGTGAAATCCTGATGTCCTTTGAAGAGCATGGTCTGGCTTACCCACACATTTATTTCTGTTCAACATTTAAAAGAAGGTGGCCTGCGGCCTGAGAAAACCTACTGGTGGGACTTTAGCATGAACACAATGTGCCAGCACAGAGAGGCAGCAGACTCGCGTGCCAAGGCATTTGATACAAACGCTTTGATCAGCCTGGAAAGTGAACTGTCTTTTTTCTCTACTCTCAGTCCTAGAACTGCAGGTTACATTTAGCAAATATTTTGACTAGTGAGGCTGCAAACAACTGTCTTCATTCTGAGGCAGAAAACCAAACATAGCGTGTTGAACAAACAAAGAGGAAGAATGATGCCTGCCTTGGCCCGCAGCATCCTGACAGGAATCAGTCCGGGGGCATACACGGGAATCACTGATGAGAAGGATCAACACAAATGCTCGTCTGCTCACAAACTGGCTAGGTCTGAAGGACTGCAGCTGATATCAGATGTCAGAGACATGTGCTGTTAATGACCGAGGCGGGGACCTGCCCAGGTCCCTGTGGGCAAGGACAGGGCAGGGTAGTTCCCAGCTCTCAGGGAAACTCTGCAGGTAATTTCCAGGGCTTTAAAGTGAAAGGGCAAGTGTCTCAGATGTCATGGTCACACCTAGAAGGCAGTTTGGCTATCAATGAAGAGAATGAAATAAAACTGAACATCAATCCTGGAACATTCATTGTGCTGTCGCACCCAGCTCTGACAACGAAAATTTCCAGGCAAGAATATTGAAGTAGGTTGCCATTTCCTACTCCAAGGGATCTTCCCAACCCAGGGATCGAACCCCCATCTGTCACGTCCCCTGCATTGGCAGGCTGATTCTTTACCACTAACACCACCTGGGAAACCTGGAAATAAGGTGCTATAAATCACACCTTAAAGCTGGCATATTTGAGGGTATCTCTGAGCAGATGAGCAAATAATTCAAATAACTGAACTTCAGACCTTTACATTGCAAAACTTCTTTTCTTCTAAGTGCAATTATTTTGGGTGAATCTCTTCTCTAGGGTGTGACACACACCCTTTTACACAGAGAGAACCGAATAGCCTCTGAGGCTTCCCTGATGGTTTGGCAGGTTAAAAAAATCCATCTGCAATGCAGGTTCCCATGGGTTTGATCCCTGGGTTGGGAAGATCCCCTGGAGGAAGAAATGGCAACCCACTCTAGTATTCTCACCTGAAAAATTCCATGGACAGAGAAGGCTGGTGGCCTACAGGCTCTACTCCCCATGCTCTACTCCGAAGATGACCCCAGGGCCTAATAAGGTACTGGAGGGAGGTTTGGGGCAACTCTGAGTAAACTGGTGACCTTCTGTCCACTTCTGCAGTTTGCTTTTGGGCTGTCATCTGTCCCCTGCACTGTGGCCAGAATCTGCTGCCTCTGGCTTTTCCTTTCCCCCATCTAATTGCTCATGGGCTGGGAATCCACATCATCAAGGTGGTTAGAATTATGTTTAAAGCAGGAGTCACCAGGCTCTGAGTCCTGAGAGAGGCTTCTCCTCTCAAGTAATCAGGAGCATTTGCACAGGCTGTGGCCTCAGGATGAACAGCTCAGAGGGCTTCTGGGTGCCTCTGGGCTCTAAGATGTTCAGCAGGCAGAGGAGGGGCAGGTGTGGGGTGCAGCAGCTCTGCTGCTGGGAGTAGAAGGATCAGCGCCACCTATAGCACGTAACTGGGATTCCACCCTCCTGTCTGTCATGTCTAGAGCTACGCTCTGAAATCCAAAACCATCTATACTTAGTTTCTTTAACTAGAATGTATTCCTGTGACATAATGTATTCCTGTGACATATTCCTGGTGGGTATAGTGTGCCTTCTGCAAGGGTAAAAACATTTTAACAAACAAAGCCATCTTGTAGATTCAAATGTAATTTGTTCTTTAAGATGCTAACGTGGGAAGGGAGAACGTGCTGTCCAGCCCCATGGTCTGACACCTAGCGCCCTCTTAGCCTCTCCACTGCCCAGGTCTGCAGAGGTCTACGATCTGAGAAGAAAGGCCACTGTTGACTTAGCTTTTCCCCTACCCCTGGCCACGTGACTCTCCCATCAAAGGACTCTTAGAAGCCTGAGACCTGTGTCCTAGGGGAAGAGCGACATTTGCTGAATGAGATTCCAGATCAACCAGGAGATGAGCCTCTTCACCACCTCTCCCGTGGGATGTAAGTGGGAGTGAGGCCTCGACAGGAAATGCACAGGCAAGGATGAGGAGCAAGGAAATCGCGCACCACCTTTGCCTTTGCCTGCCTATCAGATTAGAGCTGCCCCAGAGGGCAGAGGACTCCGGGGAAGACTAAAGCATTGGCACTGGGCTCTTCCCTGCCAGTCTCTCCCACTCCCAGCCAGCCCCATGAACTGCTCCATCCTCCCCTGCTCAGGCCTAGCCTTGCTCCTGTTCACTTCCCGTGGGGCCAGCCAGGACCACCACCTGCACGGCGACCCCTCCCTGTGGGAGCTCTTGGTGGTGGCCACCTTCTGGTCTTGGGAGGCCCCAACCTAGTCCTCTCCCCTTATCTGCCTTCAGGGCCAAGCCTCCTCCCCTTCCCTCCAGGGGCCTCCCTGCCCACCTCAGTCCCGGGTCTCTCCACCATGCGTGCATCTCCTTCCAGCTGCACTCCCTGAGCTATGCTGATCCCACGGAGCCTCTGTGAGGTCCAGGGCTGCACCCGCTCCTACTCCCATTCTGGTTCTGCCAAATCAGCACCCCACCCCAGATGACCCAGCAGGCACCCAGGAAAATGCAGGCGAATCAGTAAGGACTGAGCAGGTAGAGAGGGGAGAATGATGGTCATTTATGAAATCTGAAAAAGGCTTCCGGATGTTGGCAAGGGCTTTAAAAGATATGATCTATTATTTGTGAAGGGACAACTTTGATGTGAAGAGTCTAAAATGATAAAATCCCAGTTGTTATCAATCTCTGTCTTGCAATTCTTATTAAGCAAGGCCATGAGTCGTGAGCCCTGGGGACAGAAAACTTTCTCAAGGATTCCTTTACTGAAGAAAGAGAGGAAAGGATGTAGGATGAACACCAACGGCAGCTCTGGAAGCTCTTAGGAGGACAGCTTGGGGTGTCAGTTGTCCTGGGAGCAGGGGAACCTGAGGATTTACCCTGAAGCCTCATTTGCCCAGCATACTCACTGTTCTGATCAGAGTGTAGCTCTGTGAGGGAAGTGCTGAAAAATATTAATATTATGGGAGAGCTGTAGTCTCCCTCACCAGCCCCTCTTGGTGCCATGTAGGCTGAGGCCATGCCTGCAGACAGACCCCTGAAGTCAGAGATAAGCACAGTGCAAAGACCGCTTCATGTGGGTTCCGCAGAAGTACCTTCTAGGTAAATTCTTTCCTGCAAATCTCCTTCCTCTAAACCTATCTCTAAATCCTGGCTTTCTGGGAATTCCCTGGCAGTCCAGTGGTTAGGGCTCCATGCTTCCAGTACTGGGGGCCATGGTTTAATCCCTGCTTGGGGAAACTAAGATCCCACAAGCGGCAAAGTATGGCCAAAGTCAATCCATCAATCCTGGCTTTCTTGGGAGCATCTCCCACTTAAAAAAAAAACAAAACAAGAGACTTTCCTGGCAGTCCAGTGGTCAGGACTCCATGCTTTCACTGCTGACGGCAAGGGCTCAATGCCTGGTCAGGTACTAAGAGCCTACAAGCCACATGGTGTGGGCAAATAAATAGATAAAATTGTGTAAGTACATTCTGATCTGCGTGCCATTTAAAGAACAAGAGAAAAAAAATAAGTGGGCAGACCAGACAGACCCAGGGACCCCTTGAGAGCAGCAAGTTCATGTATCTGGGTGTGCATCGTGTTTCAGACGTGTCAGATGCCGGACATCAGTGCGCCATGGGCTCCAAGCCTTGGAGCCTGGTCAGAGGCCCTCAGCTCCAGCACTGCTGCTGACTTCTGGTGTGAGTGATGCTAGAGCTTCTGGCTCTGACAGAGACCTGGCCTGCACGCTCCTCGGATCAAGCGCACTTGTCCCCCACAACCAGATCTCTGGGGAAGAGGCCTGATGAACGGAGATAAGGAACCAACTGCAGGGCTCCCTGGGCTCAGCCTGAGCAAGGAGCTGAGGTTGCTGCCCCTGACCCTCAAACAATAATAATCATCGCCACTCTACCATTTATTGAGCAGGTGCTATGAGTCAAGCAGTGTGCCAAGGGCTTCACACGATGTATTTTGACCTCCGTACCTCCTCTATCCATCCTATCGGAGAGGAGACTCACAGAAGGTGACCATATCAGGGCCACACAGCTACTGGAGTAGCAGAACCCGGATTGGAACTCACGTGGGTGTCAGTCCAGAGTGCTAAGCCCCGCTCCATCTGGGAAAGCGCCTCCACAGTGCAGAAAGGAAGGTCTTGGATAATTCTGTGGTGAGTCAGCTACCTTAGAGCTGGACTCAGAGACGATGCCTATGAGGGCTGAGTTCAGAGGAGGAGATTTCCATCTTTTTTGTCAACATCCATCTTTCTTGTTTAGAGGAAATGCCTATACCATCATGATGTGGATGTCCGACAGAGAATACAGAAACTTCTCAGATCACCCACACTGAGCATGTTCCCGCCATCAACAAATTGTACACACATACACAGAGTGCTTGAACACACTACTGTTACCCACTGGTTATTTTCCAAATATTAAACAACTAGTGTGGCATGCGCCGTGGCCAGCCAGAATGAATCCCAACCATAAATGCCCAGTTCAGACAAATGGCTGCAGTCTGGCTAAACTGCATGTCATGGTCATGTTCAAAGTTCCACACACACAGAAGATCTAAGTAGCTCTTATTTGATCCCAGTCTCACCTGGTCCTGAGATCGGTGGTTTAAAGCTAGGGAAACAGATTCAAGATTAACTGGATGCCAAGTCTTTGCTGAAATCTCTGGAGGGACCTGACCATTTCAACAGAGGTTCATCTTGGTTACACACATCCTTGGGTCCTGAGGGCATCTGGGAGACATGTAGGAGTCCCCTAGTAACACACAGGGGAGACTCACTTTGTTGTGGGTAGAAGAAAAAGTGAGACTTCCTTTATTAGGGCTATGGGGTTGGAGTTTACAGGAAAGACTTGCACAAATTATAATTGCCAGCTGCTTCAATGGGTTCAAACCCAGAAATAAAACCTTCCAGACTTTCAGTTCGGCTGAAAAATTTGCTGTTCACAACAGGGACAATGTATCTTTGCTTCAGTGAAGCACACACTTACATGATTTTAAATCCCTCTGTGACTGAACTCATGCTCAACAGATCCATCTTGTGTTGGGGATGTGGGGCTGTTGCTGGGACCATGCCGCCCAGTCCCTTTGAAATCCTGCAGACAGCAATGATCTCTACCCAGCCCCACCGCCACGGCACACAGTTTAGCTTGGTAATGGGATCTTGGAAAGGCAGGACCCAAATTCTGCTTTCTTGTATTTTGCTTGACATTCATTTATTCAATCAGTCAGTATGTATTCAGAGCCCACTCTGCACAAGTCTTATCTTTACAACTAGACCAGTGGGGCTGCAAAGCAGGCATGCTGCCTCTTGTGGGCCAGCAGAAGGCTGGGATGTAGAAGGTGCTTTGTAAACACTTGGAGCATTGAATAAGTATTTGTTCTGCTGCAGAAGGAGAGAAGGAGTTCCTAAGAACCCTTCGTGGGCCCTGTTTTCAGCTGAAGGGTCTTTTATCTCAGCAGTTGTGCCCTCCATCCTCTTCTTCCCCACCAACATCCCACGTTGACATCTATGAACTCATGCAACCTTCCCCGCGTCCCTCTAAGAGAAGCTGAACCTGCACTCTGTAGAGAAACACAGTGTTCATGGTAGGTTCGGCGACCTGTCCTGGTTTCACACAACAGTGAGGCTCAGAACGGTCACTGTGATCACACTGACTGAGCCCTGGTCTTTAGCTCATCACGTGGCGTGATGCTGCCAGTGAGCAAGGTTAAGAGGACCAAGGTTGTGGGTCCAAGTCCCTCCTCAGAAGCAGCCCTTCCTCATGTTGTCCATACAGAATGACCTGCATGCAAAGCTTTGAGCTAAAGGGTCCAAGTAGATGCACATGTGCCTGGAACTCGGCCTCAGCAGCAAGAAAGCCCAGTCATCTCCAAACTCTAGCGGTGATGTGTCACCTTAGGGTGCAAAGGTCAGTGTCCAGAGACACAGAATAACAATGGTGTTAATTTTTCAAGCTTGTACTCTGAGGCTATTTTACAAAATAGCAGTGCTTTAAACAAAAAAAATCAAAGCAATTAACATGTTAACCTTTGAAGATATAAAAGCTGACAAAATAACCAAACCCATTTCCAAAAAGGATTTCCTAATGACTAATTCTCCTCTCTAACCTTTCTAGGTAGAGTAGATGATCATATGGTAACTTAGCATAATTAAATTGTCCACAGGAAATTGCCCAGAAGAGAACAAACTGGACACACAGTGGGAAACCATTGAGCTCTCAACACTCCTGTGCAACTTGGACACCGTCAAGACTCCCGTTTGCCTCACCAAATGTATGCTTTAACTTCTGACATCTGGAGGAGGGGGAGATGAAGGGAGACTCTAAGTGCTCTGTAATTTCAGCCATCATTCACAGTGGGAGAGGCACTCCAGGGGAAGATGAAAAGAGAGGGCAGGCTGCAATTAGGTGGGCATGGATGACTCCAGCCTGCACAGATGCACCTCCAGTGAGCGGCAGAATGGGGTGCAGAGGGCGCCAGGGCAAGGAAGACATCCTCCAACCAGAACCATACAAGGGAAAATGGGGAGCAATTTGTTACAGACGCCACCATCTTGAGACAGAAATAAAAAGCAAACTTTCCTTTGCTGATAAGTAGAGTACAAAACTGGTCATGATTCAAGGATAGGAGAGTTCTTTCTTATCACTGTGTCTTGTACCAATTCAATTTCTCCTAAGCCTGCCCCAAGAAAGAGGAGCAGTATGCTCGATGAGACAGTCGTGTTGGGAAGCCAGACAATACACTCAAAACTGGAAGAGACAAGAAAAGGTGTGAACTGAGGTCACAAAGAGGAGTGCCGGGGGCGTGGAATCTATTTTTAGGTAAGGCAGCAAATGAGACAGTTCCTTAAAGGGCAGCTCTGGAGACCCTGGTAGGCAGAATTCAAAAGTGTGCCCATCCCCCAAAGAGTCTAGGCCCCTAATTTCTGGAACCTGCCAACATGATGAGATCCCATTTCTGTGATTATCTTATGTGTGCGATGGCCCTGTTATGGGTTGAGCTGCGTCCCTCAATGGAATATTACTCAGCCATTAAAAAGAATAAAATAATGTCATTTGCAGCAACATGGATAGACCTGGGAATTATGCTAAGTGAAGCAAGTCAGACAGAGAAAGACAAACAGCATGTGAAACCACTTATATGTGAAACCTAAAAAGAAATGATAGCAATGAACTTATTTACAAAACAGAAATAGCCTCACAGACATAGAGAGTAAACTTATGGTTATCAAAGGGGAAAGGTGGGGTGAGGGATAGATTAGGAGTTTGAGATTAACATATACACATATGATATATAAAATAGTTGACAATGACCTACTGTCTAGCCCAGATAACTAAATTCAATATTCTGTAATAATCTATATGGGAAAAGAATCTTAAAAAGAACAGATATATGAAACTGTATAACTGAGTCACTTTGCTGGACACCTGAAATTAATACAACACTATAAATAGACTATACTCCAATATGAAATAAAAATTTTAAAAACACTTGTAGGAGTATTAACTCCTGGTACCTGAGAATGTCACTATTTGGTCTTTGCAGACGTAACCAAGTTAAGATGATGTCGTTAGGGCGGGCCCCAGTTCATGTTTATAGGAAGTGGGTAATGCGAACATTGACTCACATGAGGAGGAGAACTCTGAGACAGAGGGGAGACGGGCATGTGAGGATGAAGGTGAATATCAGAGGTGTGCTGCCACAAGTCAAGGAATGCCTGGGGCTTCCAGAAGCTGGAAGACGCAAGGAAAGATCCTCCCCTAGAGGTTTTGGAGGGAAAAGGGTCCTGCTGACACCTTGATAGTGAACTTCTAGCATTCAGACCTGTGAGAATAAATTTCCAAAGTTTTAAGCTACCCAGTTACTGGCACTTTGTCGCCACAGCCCCAGGAAACCAAGGCAAGAACAGTTAACCATAATAAGAGGTGGATTATCTAGGTAGGACTGATCTAATGGTGTGATTCCTTAAAGACAGAGAGGTTAGAGGCTCCTCGATCTTCTGTTGATGACCTAAGGATGGAGGGACCACGTGAAAAGGAATGCAAGTAACCTCTAGGAGCAGAGTGACCCCGAGCAGAGGCCAGCAAGAAGTCAAGGATCTCGGTCCCACCTTCAGAAGGAACTGAATTCTGCAGCAACATGAAGGAGTGCGAGTGCATGCTACGTTGCTTTGGTCATGTCCGACTCTTTTGCAGTGCTAGGGACTGTGGCCCACCAGGCTCCTCTGCCCATGGGATTCTCCAGGCAAGAATACTGGAGTGGGTTCTTCCTGACCCAGGGAGGGAACATGCATCTCTTATGTCTCCTGCACTGGCAGGCAGGTTCTTTACCACTAGTGCCAACTGGGAAGACCCAGGGTTTTTTCTCCAGAGCCTCCAGACAACAGCTTAGCCTGCACAACCCCTTGATTTGGGCCTTGTGAGACGCTAAACAGGGAACCCAGTCGGGCCAAGGTGGACCTCTGACCTAGAGAAACCTTGAGATAATAGGTTTGTGTTGTTTCAGTTGCTATGTGTGTGATTTGTTGTGGCAGTGACAGAAAGCTGAGACGGAGACTGAGGAAGTTCACTGTCTCAACCGGTCATTTGCTTACTCCCTCTTTAGCAGAAGAGGCTGGTAATTTAGAACAAAATCAGAGACTTTCAGAAGAAATACGAAAGCCATCATCAATAAGTCTCCTTCTCAGATTCCAATGGAAATAATCCACAAAATCACAATATAAATAAAGCTAGTTAGAAACAGTGGTATGCTAGTAAAAGTTTAACAACCAGCTCTCTAGGATGGGGAAGGAAAAAAAAAACTAAATTACATCTGCCAATTTCCACAGTGGGAGCGCTCCTACGGTGGCCAATTTTAAATAACTGGCTCACAAAATTCCTGAAAATTTAATACAGCTTCTCATGAACCAGGAGAGCTGGCTTCAGCACTCCATGTGGATTCACAAAGCAGTATGGAGGGAAGTTATCGTGAAGGAAGGCAGACAGGCTTGGCCTGAAGGAGCTGAAGAGGCGCAGCTCTTTGCCTTCATCACTTCCTCAGGGAAGCCTTCCCAATGCCCAGACCCGAGCAGCTGCCCACAGTCCCCTGTCTTTATCATTCATTGCTATTAGCACAGTGGTACTCAAATAATCATTGAAGCAATTCTTTCTTTAATGCCCTCTCCCCTGTCTTGGATGAGCACTCAGTGAGGGCTGATTCAGTGGGTCCAGTTTCTCTCTACTGAGTAAAGGCGCTGGATACTGACACAGGGAACACTGAGAGGACCAGGATTTTGGAGGCGTAGATAATGGACTCTGGTTTACGCATGCCAAGCTGGATGTGCCGGTTGGGAAGGAGACAGCATACAGGCTACTGGCCAAGCAGAACTAGAATGCAACAGAGGGCCCTGGGCTGACCATGAAGATTTGAGGATCATCAGCTTGTGGATTGCAAAAGCATCCATGATTGGCTGAAAATGTCAGGGGCCTGAGGGTAGAGTCTATATCCTCACAACAACCACAACAACTGCTTCATGGAGAGATGCAGAATGTGTAATTTTTAATAGCAATAAATGAAAACTGTTTTGTTAAGTGAGAAGAACCAGGTTACAGAACAGAATGTAGAGGAAGATTCCAGTTTTGTAGCAACAGCAAAGATGCTTTAACAGAGAGCAGGCTGGATATAAATCAGAAGACCACCTCTGGTATTACAAGCAACGTTTGCCTCCTTGTCTACACATAGATTCTTTTTTCCTTTTTTTTCCTAACAAAGGACATGTTCTATTATTATAATCAGGGGGAAAGGTTATGAAGGGTATTGTTTTTAAGTATAAGAACATAGCAGAAGGGGCACTGTGTCTGAAGTTAAAGAATGAAGGAGGCCCCCACCCTTTTCCTCTACCTCTGGTCCTAAGCAGTGAGCATCCCCATAGCACACTCTGGGCAACAGTTGGTTCTCACAAGCCAACCACTATATACTAGAAGGTCCTGGCCCCATGGAGAACCTAAGACAAGATTTTTTTCCCTGAAGTCTGAGTAACCCAGAAGACAAACAGAAGAAAGAGCTGTCTTCATAGTGTCTTCTTAATCAAAGCCCAGGGGAGATTCCTGGCCATTAAGCAGGATTTTTATTTCCATTGGGATGAAGATATTTTAGAATAAATTCTCTCTTATTCCTTAAAATGAATTTTTAAGAAAGGAGATGCATTCCCTATAGCTGCCAATTTTACTTTATATTTTTTGTTACGAGTGGATAAGAAACTGCGGCTCTAACATCTATGTGATAAATTAAGGTTCCTACTAGCAGATGAAGCAACGGAAGGTTGTTTATAATGTTAATACTCCTGAGGCTTGAAATCATGGCATCAGGGCTGCATGTCAACATCTGGCAGAAACAAATCAGTTGCACGATAAAATCCAATAAACTACACCTCCTCTCAACCCCCATCAAAAATACCCATCCCATTTGGCCTGGGAATATATTCTTCAAGTAGTTTTACTTCAGGCCAGACAACTGCAAAATTCTAGAGAGTGGGCAAGGGACTGCCTATCAACCCCAGCAAGGTGGGGTCTCTTTAGAGCTAGGGAAAGACCTTTAACTTCAGAAAGCCCTCACTGCACGCAGCATCATCAAAGCTGTTACCCACACTCAGCTCTTAGAGAAAAGGCTGACAATTATTTTATAAAAACTAAAAGCTGTGTCACTCCATTTGGTTTCCCAGGGATTTGCGACATGGCAGAAATATGTTCTTTCCTATTCATAAAGTTTTAGTCCAACTTTAAAGTGTACCCCCAACTCTAGCTAACAGTGAATCTACAGAACCAAAGGTGAGAGGTGTGCGTGTGACAAACTGCTGACCTTGAGGCAGGTAAAGCAGGTGCACAGAGGGTAACTGAGTCATAACAGTGATTAACTTCCCAACCATTAGCACAGAGAAGCTGACTCCATCACTTGTCACCCTCAAAAGTCAACAACTCAACCTTGAAAGAATGAGGGGAGGGACAGGTAAGAGCTGATGAGCGGGGAGGGAGAGAAGAACGATCGGAAACTCAACAGGGCAGAATGAAAACCCTGGCTTCTGATTTACCACTGCCTTTGGTAGTTCATACAACCACTAATCACGCTGTCTGTTTTCTCACCTGTGTGGCAGGGCTATCATCCAGGCAGCATCGTTTTGAGAACAGATGTGACAGAAACATTCCACAGATTTGAGGGCCGAGGCAGGGCACAAACAAAGGTGAGAATCAGGTTGAAAGCAGAGTTGTTTAAATGTCTATCTCTGTTCCAGGCTCCAGAACAGTGCCTGGCACAAATGGGGTCATTCAATAGATACTTCCTGGAGGAATGGCTAGCTGAATAAACAAACAAACAAACAAAAAACCAGCAAGAATTTCCGCAAGACTGATTTGAAATAAATTAGCATGGGATTTTAAAAAGCACAAATGAACAACGCACCATGCTGTACCAGTTCTTTATAGTTTCTCCAATCAGGCTACAAAGAGCTGGGGCCCAGAGGGTCATCTCTGCAGGTCAACCAGAAGGCTGCTTTGAAACTGGCTCAGAAACTCCCTTTACCATCTCAGTGATCTAATGCTCCCTTTTGAAAGTAATACCCACATATGAAAACAAAAAATTTGGCAATGATTTTCAAAATGCAGGCATGTTCCCTCTACCCTCTCACGTGGCCATCCCCATGTGGAAGGCTCTTCAGACCCTGGGAGAGCTGCCCCTGCAGTAGCGGGGAGCCCTCCTCCTGCGGCTGTGCCGTGGCCACAGGGCTGCCGCTTCCCGCCCCCGCTGCCCAGGGCCTCCCCTCAGCTGGGCTTCCGGGCTCTTCTGGGACACAGCCTTCCTCTCCTTTACACACGCAGCAAAGACCTGGTCAACCTACTGTGTTCCTCATTCCCATGTTCCCTTTCGATTTTTCTTTTCCTGATTTCCTCTCTTCTGATTCTTTATCAAAGAGGAACCTTGGCCGTCCCTGACCCGTCTCCTCCTCTCTCATTACTGCACCCTGGGCACCCTCACAGAGATGCACATCGCTCAATTCATCCCGAGAAAACCTTTTAAGGGGCTGGACCACTAAGCACTCGCTCTCGCTATTCAAACGGTTATTGCTCTCAGCCTAGGAAAATGGCTGTGGGAGCTTTCTCTTGTTTTTCTCTGGAAATGATTCATTTCATAACAACAGAGTCCTTCAGTGTGGGATTGCAGTAGCATCTGGGTTGCTAAACACTCTGAGTGTTTCATTATGGATAATGGGCCTAATACAATAACATATATAAGCAACAGGAAAAGGGGAAAGGCATCGAGCCAGATGAGGAGCTGGGCGGTGTGCCAGCCCCACGCTTTCTGCTGCCCTAGGCAGTGCCCCATGGCCAAGGGCTTTGACCTCCCAGCACCTGCTCTGAACCTGAGTGAGGACCTCAGAAGTCATCCATGTGTCAACTTCCTGTGAGACTCTGGGGACCAATGTCTGGCCCAAGTCCCAGATGCTAGAGCTCCTACACAGAGAACAGGTAGAAGATCTGGCCCACCCACTCATACTTAACAATCATAGCTAAGGTTTGGGGCCCACTGGATGCTAGGCCCTGAACCAAGGCGTTTATACATGCTGTCAGGTGGCGCTAGTGCTAAAGAGCCTGCCTGCCAGTGCAGGAGACATAAGAGATGAGGACTCAGTCCCTGGGTCAGGAAGATCCCCGGGAGGAGGAAATGGCAACCCACTCCAGTATTTTTGCCCAGGGAATCCCATGGCCAGAGGAGCCCGCTGGGCAATAGTCCATGGGGTCACAGAGTTGGACATGACTGAAGTGACTTAGCATGTGCGTATTTCCTTTAAATGCTGACAATATTTCATGATGTAGGCATGAGTATTATCCCCGTTTTACATTTGGGGGAACTGAGCTCAGCATGGTTAACCAACTGGTCTCAGGCCATAGAGGCAAATGGCATGGCTGGACCACACAGCCGAGCTTTCCAGACCCCCGGTGCTGAACTCCTAACAACAGGCTGTGGGGCTCACGCTGGGCAGGGGTGTTACTCCCTCCTGCAAAGCCTCAGACCTGCAGCGCTCGCCCTGCTGCCCCTGGCTCTGCAGCCGCTCGGTGCTAGAGGCTCCTGACCTGGGCCCTGTCACCTCTCTCCAGCACACACTAAAACAGTCCAGCACACACTAAAACTCCACTCTGACCACACAGGTGTCCCCACAACTCATGGATTCTACTCTGGGTCCTCCATAAATACAGCCGATTAGCGAACGATGCCGGTAATGAACAAACACATAGGAAGAAAGATCTATGGTCTCATGAGGGGGCTTGGATCTCAACTGGACTGGACACTTACAACTGAAAATACACTACTGTTCAATATGCTTTTTTCAATTTATTTTTTGACAGAGAGATATGACACTGAATAATGTGGTGCTTCTTCCCAGAATTTGATACATTAGATTTTTACATACATATCACTCAATTGTATTGTTACAGATCCTCAACAGTAATTCAGCCAGCACGCATGTGTGTTTTAATCTCTTTCATTCTGTATCATAAGTTATGTGTTATGTGCTGTACATTCATGCACACACACATACATACTTAAGATACTTACATACTCAAGAAGAAGAATAGGTCTTGCATACGATGCTGACAGTAGCCTTAGCTGCCAACACAGAGGCAGGATTAAATTAACGAGTGATACTGAATCAATAAACATGAGTTTGAGCAAACTACAGGAGAGAGTGAAGGACAGGGAAGACTGGTGCACTGCAGTCCATAGGGCTGCAAAGAGTTGGACACAATTCAGCAACTGAACAACAATCACCAAGAAAATGGATAAAATTTTCTACAATCTCATAGGCCTCCTTCAGAGAACTGCACCTTTGAATGCTCTGAATGGGCATTTTGCTTTGATGATGAACCCTCAACTTTAAGTGTGCTATATACCCATGTACCCACACATGTATATGTATACACACACACACACACACATATAAATACATACACATATATATTTTTTCATATCATATATAATCTAACAGGGCATAACTATTTCTTTCCATAAATAAACATGATTCATTATTATATGGGACAAAAGTTACATTGTGTTCTTTGGTCAGAGAGAACGAGGCTTGCCACTAGAATAAGCAGTGGTCACACTGAATTTATTCTGACACAGCGCACGAGAGAAGAGATCCTAGCAGCAGTACACTCTGTGCATACTGCCTGTGGTGCACCTATCCATATGTCCAGGGTGTTGTGTCAGAGAAGCGGCAAGCGGGATGAAAAGATACACTTGGTTAGACACTCATCATGAGCTTAGTTCCTCCTAGGACTTGCAGGAGGGACTGGATTCTAGCGAACCTGTGCTCAGCAGCCCACATAGACAGACAAGGACAGGAGCATCTAAACACCCTGTGTTTTGGTAAACAAGGACTGGGAATGGATCATTATTTCAATGATGAGTAAAGGATTTAAACCTAACAGGAGGCTAAGGGCAAAGGGGTAGGGATGAGGGTGGAGGTGAAAACTGCCCACCAGGAGACTATCTCCCTGAGGAGTCATATCAGAAAAATGACCGATTCTAGGATTCAGAAGGAAATTTAAGAAAAGTCTGCACCTCAGGAGAACTCAAGAAGTCGTGGTTTCTGAGAGAGAAGCAGAAATTCATAGAGAAAAGGGATATATAAAAAGACACGAGAATGAATCAACTCAATAGAAAAGGATGGAAATGGAAGGACAACATGAGGAAAACTAATGCAAGGTTGCTTAGAAGACTGGAGATTTTAAGGGGCAGAAAAGGAATTTGCGTAATTCACAGCCATGTAGGAGCCAGGAAAAAGCAGAATTGAAATGGTACAAAACTGCATCAGTGATGCAGAAGACAAACTTCAGAAGCTTTCTCTCAGCAAAGAGAAGACAGAGGACAGAGTATAGGACCCGCAATAGTGATCTACATTCACAGGTAATTTGGTAGACAAACCAGAGGGAATAATTAAGACAGAGTTGAGGAAAATTTCCCTAAAGATCAAAGCCCAGATTAAAAATGCTTACCATGTTCTTGAAGGAAAAAAAACTGATAACAAACATATAACTATACTTGTCTAAACAAAACCTGTTAGTAGCAAAAATGAAGTACAAGTGGTTCTAGCACTGTAATAAGAAAAGAACAATGACAAACAGATTTTCTGCAAGAAAACAAAATCAGGCCGCCGTTAGATTTTTATTCTGGAACACGAAATACTGAAAGATGATGGAGTAATACCTATGGAGATGTAAGGAAAATAATTCTATTTTATTTAAGAAGTATAGCCAGGAAAGTTGTCTTTCATGTAAAAAAGTATTATATTCTTAGAGATGCAACATTTCAGACAATAGAACACTCATGCATTCTTCCTCCAAAAGCATTGCTTGAAAATACAGTATTAATACAACTAACTCAGGAGAAGAAAGTTAATACCTCCTGAAACTATAAAGGAACCCTCAATAAGTCATGCAATTAAATAAACAATCAATAAATAAAAATAAATGTTATTATGTTGGTTGATAAAAAAGTCAATTTTTTTTTTTACTATTAGCTGTAGGTGTACAACATAGTGATTCAATATTTGTATAGATTGTACTCAATTTAAGATTATTATAAAACATTGGCTACATTCCCTGTGCTGTGCATTACATTTTTGTATCTTCTTTTNCTCATTACCATCTTTCTAAATTCCATATATATGTGTTAGTATACTGTATTGGTGTTTTTCTTTCTGGCTTACTTCACTCTGTATAATTGGTTCCAGTTTCATCCATCTTATTAGAACTGATTCAAATGTATTCTTTTTAATGGCTGAGTAATACTCCATTGTGTATATATACCACAGCTTTCTTCTTTTATACCTATTAGTTGGTATCTGTTTATCCCCTTCCCTATCATGCCCTTACCTGCCCTCCACACTGTTAACTATTAGTTTGTTTCTTCCTGTGAGTCTGCTTCAGTTTTGTTATATTCATTCATTTTATGTTCTAGATTCTACATATAAGTGAAAACATACACTATTTGTGTTTCTCTTATTTCACTAAGCATAATACACTTACAGGTCCATCTATGTTGTGGAAAATGGCAAAATTTCATTCCTTTTGATGGCTGAGTAATATTTTGTTTACATACATACACACACATATTCCACACTTCCTTTATTCATTCATCTTTTGGTAGACATTTAGGTAGCTTCTATATCTTTTATAAATAATGCTGGTATTAATATTGAGGTGCATATATCTTTTCAAATTAGTGTTTTCATTTTCTTTGACTATATACCCAAGAGGAGAATTGCTGGATCATAGCATACTTCTATTTGCGGGG
>SJYX01007884.1:326482-399382 GCA_006410675.1 Oreotragus oreotragus | reverse complement strand
GGGAACCTTTATATAGTTTACCACAGTAACTGTACCAATTTATATTCTCATCAACATTATACTAGAGTTCCCTGTTCTCCACATCTTCACCAACATTTATTGTTTTCTGTCTTTTTGACTGTAGCAATTTTGGCGGTGTGCTGGGATAACTCATTTTAGTTTGGACTTGCATTTCCCTGATTATGAGTGACGCTGAGTATCTTTTCATGCGTCTGTTGGCCATCTTTATGTCTTCTTTGGAAAAATATCTGTTCAGGTCTTCTATCCATTCCTTAACAAGGTTGTTTTCTTCATATGAGTTATATGAGTTCTTTCTATGTTTTGAATATTAACCTCTTATCTGACACATTATTTGTAAGTATCTTCTCCCCTTCAGTAGGTTGTCTTTTTGTTTACTGATAGTTTCCTTCCCTGTGCCAAAGCCTTTAATTTTTATTAGGTCCCATTTATCTTTGCCTTTGTGTTCCTTATGTGATGAGACAGATCCAAAAAAAATATTGCTAAGACCTCTGTCCAAGAGCACACCACCTATATTTTCTTATAGAAGTTTTATGATTTCTGGTCTTATATTTAGGTTTAGATTTTTTTTTATCCATTTTGAGTTTATTTTTGTATATAGTATGAGAAAAGATTCTAAGTAAGCATTAGTCACTTAGTTATGTCTGACTCTTTGAGATCCCATGGACTGTAGCCCGCCAGGCTCCTCTGTCCATGAAACTCTCCAGGCAAGAATACTGGAGTGGGTTGCCATTTTCAGAAAATAATCTAATTTTATGTTTTATATGCACCTGTCCAGTTTTCTCAATACCATTTATTGAAGAAACTATCCTTTTCTTTTTTGCTGGACATGAGTTTGAGCAAACTCTGGGAGACAGTGAAGGACAGGGAAGCCTGGAGTGCTGCAGTCCATGAGATGGCAGAGTCGGCAATGACTTGGCGACTGAACAACGACCTTTTTCACGTTGCGTATTTTCCTTCCTTTGTCATAGGGTAACCATGTGTGCGGGTTTGTCTCTGAGCTCCGTATCTGTTGCACTGATCTCTGTGACGAGATTTGTGCCAGCTCCATGCCGTTATGTTTAATGTAGCTTCATAGTGGAGCCTGAAGTCGGCCAGCGTGGTACTTCTGGCTTTGTTCTTTTGCCTCAAGATTGTTTTGGCTATGCAGGGTCTTCTGTGATTCCACACAGATTTCAAGATTATTTGTTCTAGTTCTGTCAAAAATGTCATGAGTATTTTGCTAAGGAGTACATTAAATTTGTAGATTGCTTTGGGTAGCACAGACATTTTAGCAATTTCAACTCTTCCAATTCATGAACAAGACATCTTTCCATTTATTTGCATCATCCTCAATTTCCTTCATCAATGTCAACATTTTATTTTTAAAGATTTTAAAAGTTTTAAAAATTGATTTGGCGCCAAACCCCTAACATTAATAGAAACTGAAAAGTGGTACAGAGGTAGGGAAAGAAACTGGAAGCAGAAAGGAAGGTAAAGAGTTACTAAAATGAGTTAATACTGAAATTCAAAAGACACTGTTTCAATGGACTCAAAAGCTAGAGAAAGATGGATTTATGGTGCTTCAGAAAATTTAAATGTGGGAAATTTTAAAAACAGGGAGCAAACTATGAAGAAAGTGATAGTGTGAAGAAAAAGGAATACTTGTGCATTGTTGGTGGGAATATAAACTGGTGCAGCCACTATGGAAAACAGTATGTAAGGGCCTCAGAAAATTAAAAATAAAAGTACCATATGATACAGCAATTTCAATTCTGAATATATATACAAAGGAATAGAAATCAGGATCTCATAGAGGTATCTCAACCCCATGTTCATTGCAACATTATTCAAAATAGCTAAGATAGGAAATAACCTATGTGTCTGTCAGGGGATGAATGGGTAATGAAGAAGTGGTGTGCACAGTGATATACACCATGGGATATTACTCAGCTGTTAGAAAGAAGGAAATCCTGCTGCTTTCAATAACTTGGATGAATCTTGAGGACATTATGCTAAGTGAAAGAAGTCAAAGAAAGACAAATGCTGTATGACATCACTTATATGTGCAATCTAAAAAAGCTCAACTCAGAAAAATAACAAATATAGTGGTGGTTACCAGTGATGGGAGGTGGCAGCAGGGGAAATGGGTAAATACTGGCCATAGTGCATAAACTTTCAGTTGTAAGATTAACAAGTTCTGGGGATTTAATGTGCAGCATGGTGATTATAGCTAATAATGCTGTATCATATACTGTATCAATACTTTGGCCACCTGATGCAAAGAGCAGACTCACTGGAAAAAACCCTGATGTTAGAAAAGATTGAAGGCAAACAGAGAAGAGGGCAGCAGAGGATGAAATGGTTGAATGGCATCACTAATTCAATGGACATGAGCTTGGGTGAACTCCAAGAGATGGGGACAGGGAGGCCTGGCATGCTGCAGTCCGTGAGGTTGCCAAGAGTCAGACACAACTTAGCGACTGAACAACAACTATATCATATACTTGAAAGCTGCTTACAGAGTTTAGCAGCTTTAGATCTTGAATGTTCTTACCACAAAAAAGAAATATTGACTACATAATGTGATGGAAGTGTTGGCTAATATTATGTTGGTAACCACTCCAGTAAATAAATGCACCAAATCAAAACGTTGTACACTTTAAACTTACGAATGTTATATGTCAATTTTAACAAAACCAAGGGGGGAGTTACATTGTGGAAGAGCAGAAGAAAATATTCAACTCTCACTGGTAATTGGAAATGAAAATTTACAACAATAACAACAAAAAATAAAATAAAACACTAAAACATGAAAATGAAATAATGATTGATCCTGAGTAAATGATGGAAAACAAAGACAAAAGAAGCATACATGTAGAAAACAAAATAAACTGAAAGAAGTAATTCCAATCACAACACATAAAGTAAGTAGATTAAATACTCTTATAAAATAAAATACTTGATTGGCTCAACAAATAACACTTATATCTTTTTTAAATAAGAAAAACACAGAAAATACAGGTGGACAAATAAAAATCAATGCTGAGAACATAGTATGTGTTCAGTAAATATTTTTCCNTAATTCCAATCACAACACATCAAGTAAGTAGATTAAATACTCTTATAAAATAAAATACTTGATTGGCTCAACAAATAACACTTATATCTTTTTTAAATAAGAAAAACACAGAAAATACAGGTGGACAAATAAAAATCAATGCTGAGAACATAGTATGTGTTCAGTAAATATTTTTCCGGATAAATGAATATCAGAAAAACCAATTTACAAAAAGGTAGGGTTGGTAATAGTAACATTAGACATTGTGTGGATATGGTGGTCAATAGTATTTAACAGTTCAATTTATTGGGGAAACAATGGAATTTCCCAGCTCCTTACAAAGTGAAGGATCACTGACACAAGCATGAGAAATAAAACATAAAAACTGAAAACTGCAGCTCTATTTCATGAAAATTCATGCAAAGAAAAAACCATAAGTCCAAGTCCCTCATGTCCAAGAAGCACTAATTTTAGGAATCTGGTTATTATCTGGGGGGAATGAACTTCATACATGGCAATAATAGCCATAACAGTTAATAGCCAATATTTACCAAGTAACTATTATATCCTTATTTAAAGGTGAGGAAATCAAAATGCAAAATGTCTGAGTATTTTGTCCAAAATCCCATACCTAGTAAAGGGGGATGACAGAATCTGTACCCTGAAGTTTAGATCTAGGGCCTACATTCTTAACCTCTTTGCCAAAGGCGAGAAACCACTTCACGGGTGTAGAAAAGACAGCTGATAAAGTTTCAGTCATTCCTAATGTAAAGATCTTACTGAAAAGTAGGAACATGATGCTTGCTCTATATGTTAAATACTAGTGACCTCAAAATAAACATCATTTTCAATCATGAAATGATGAAATCACTTCTCATGTTTGTATCAGTGACCACTCACTTTTACTTAGGGGTATTCACTTTACTTTTGGAGTTAAGACAAAGATCCTTGCATACAATATGTATGACTCTGTTTTCAACAAAGTCTAATCATTTGCAATTAGATAAGAAAATAAAATAGCAGTCAAAAAACTTAGGAGAGAAAAATAATCCTTTTTTCTGGAAAAAAAAAATCTGCAATTCACAAAATTACTATAAAAATTCATTAAGTATTAAAGCAAAAGTAATAAGATAAAAATATTAGTAAGGCAGCTGTTTACAAGATAAATTAACAGAAAAACAAATATGACGGCCAAAAAAACTCACTTTACAATAGCAATTGGAAGTAGAAAATGACTATAGAATATGCAAAACATATATGAAGAAAATTACAAGATTTTATTGAGAAAAATAAGAGACAAATAAATGGGATTTTGTAAAAATTTAAATTTTCTCTACACTAACCCACATTAACGCGGTTCCAATAAACATCCCAAAGGGGTTCTTTTTGGAACAAAGATTATTCAAATGTATGTGGAAAATAATTCCCAAAAAAGTACTTAGACAAAGCAACATAGGGTGTACGTATCCAACATTAAACTGCATTGTAAAACTAAGGAAACTGAAACAGTGGGGTATGGGAGTAGGAACAGATAGATCAAAATAACAGACTAAGAAATCCAGGAAGAAAAACTTATAAATGATCAGAGTGCCTTTTCAAAACAAAGAAGAAAGGCTATGCTGTTCAATTTATGATGTCGGGACAACTAGTTAACCACAGGGGAGATAATTAAATCTCTGCCTCACATCAAACGTTACATTTCGACAGACTAATAAAAGAATGAAGAAACTGACATCATAATAGTATTAGAAGATAATATTTAAATCATCCCTGGTTTGAAAAGGACTTTCTAGCATATAAGTAAATGTGGATAGTATAAAGAAAAAAATGAAAATTTTGACTAAATAAACATGTTAAAAAACTTTCTTGTATGTCAAACTTATCATAAATAAAATTAAAAGGCAAATTACAAATTGGGGATATATTTGTAAAATATATGCTGAAAGAATGATGTCTTTAATATATTAAAATGTTATTTTACAAATCAGTAAGAAAATGATAAATGATAAAACAGGTGAGCAGGAAAAAGGGCAAAGGAACAATAAGGCTGCAGAGAAATCCATACAGGTGCCTGATAAACAGATGAAGACAGGTTCCTCATCACCAGTAATCAAAGACAGGCACATTAAACCAGGACATGCCATTTTATACTATCAAATGAGTGAAGATCTTTAAGAATATCAACACTCAGCAAAGGACAGGTAAAGGGAAAACAAACAGCATTATGTTTAATTTAGTGGAGATGTGAATTAAAGTACCCTGTCAAAATGTCAAACTGACACTATGTTTCTAAAGATCTCAAACTCTGAATATACGCTGCTCCAAATTCCAACAATTTCACTACTAAAACACTACGTTAAGGAAAAAATTAGGAATATATAGAAGTGGATGTAAGAACAAAGATACTAAATGCTTGTTACTATTAATCCATGCATGGCAAAAAAAAAGGCTGATGGGACATACATATTATACAAACAGTAATAGTGTTTAAGGTCCAGGTGGCGGTTTAAAAATATTTTTTATGTGCTGTGTTATATTTTCCAAATTGACTACAATACAGATACATCACTTTGGAAATGGAAAACAAACAAAAAGCTCTCTCAAAACTCAATTACAAAGGATATTATTCCCTGACCACCAAAGTATGTGATAAAATTAACAATAATCTTTGCACGTGATTAGTCCTTTTTTGAGACTTTCATCAGAACAGAGAGAGAAGAAAGACTATTATTAGCACTAATTTACAGATAAAAGTACAGAGACCTAGACAGAAACCCAAGCTCTGGGTTCCAAGGCTCACCGGCCAGGTGGGGACCAAGGTCCCCCAAGAAGGATGGGGTCCCCCCTCACACTGCTGCCCCCAGTTTCATTGCTTGTCCTTATTGTTTAATGTCACTTAATGTCACTTTACAAAGGCTACCATTTGTTTGGATTGTTGTAGAAACCAATAGTACATCTCCACTGTAGAGCTCCCCTTTTATGAACCAGAACGTGCCCACTGCTCCCTGGATGTGCTGCAGTGACTCAGCGGTCAGTAACAATCACCCTCCAGCTGCCTCCCTCCCGCACAAGCACCCCCAGAGACCGGAGACCAGGCCCTTTCTGCTCCCACCCAGCACCTGGCACCTGTGAGGAGCTGGTGCTCAGGAAGCCTGTGCTGGGTAGTATTGGGGCTTTTATGCTTCCTGCAGCCCTCTTTCCCCAAAGGAGCAATGCCCAGGAGAGCCTCCGTAGCCCCAGGCATCTCAAGGCAGCTGGGTGGCCACATGCCTTTCAGAGAAGGGCGATGACAGTAATAACAGCGCCTGTCCCCCTCTAGCATTTTTCATGCAATAACTGGCTGTACTTTTCCAACCAGATATTATCCCTCCTTCCCTGGCAAGCTGCTTTTTACAGAGAATTTTGTTGTTTAGCAAGAATCACTTCTGCTCTAAGGGGCGCAGTCAGGAACGAGAATTCAAGATATGTCATCTCTAAGATCTTCTAATCAGAGGGAGAGGGCGCTGGGCCTGCGACCCCACAAGTCACATACATTCATTCTGGGTCTAATTACGACACGTAGGCAGTAGATGTAGGTGTTAGCCCTGGCAAGGAGGGCGCCAGAAGATTGAAAGTAAATTTTCTATAGAAAAAAAAAATTACATAAAATTACCTGGGATAAACAAGCAGCTAAATTAGACAGTGGGCACCACTGAGTTTAAAAAGTAACAACATAAACCAGATGTATATGGAAACACCCTGGAAGGAAATAAACCAAAGAGGCAAAACGAAGCGGCTTTCCATATTTTTCTTTCCCTTTTCCTTCTCCTTTCTTTGACTTATCTCCCTTCTCTTCCTTTCCTCCCTTCCTGCCTGCCTGCCTACCTTCCTCGTTTTCTGTTTGCAATCTGATTGTATCACTCACGTACTTAAAAATACACACAGGGTTCGAGGGGAAGATGTCTCGAAGGCAGATGGGTAGTGAGTCACTAGACCTCAAAGCAGAATCCGGGGTAACGGGTCAGGTCTGGACCCTGCACCCTTCCCTGCAGCTCTGCAGATCTCGGTGTGGCCTTTCCCTGCAGCTCTGCAGACCTCGGTGTGGCCTCGAGGAAGCCATTCCAGGCGACCAGCCCACACTGAGCACAGACTCCACACTGCACAGACTCCACACTGCTGGGCAAAGCATTAGGAAGAGAAGTACAAGGTTGCCCCTTGACACACCCAGTGTCAGGGGGCAAGGGACGGGGTGCGAACAGACGCCCAGGCAGCAAGGGACAGGCAGAACTGTCACGACACAAACAAGGTCCGAGGTGAGCATGGTACTCCAGGAGGAGAAAACAGCCCCTTGGGCATTCGGCAAACATTCACAGGTATCTGCTATGTGCCCAGGGCAGTGCTGAGACCAGGGAAGTGTTTGGTCCCTGTTGTTGGAAAACATAATGCTGAGCTCAGGCACTGGACAGAAGAAGGTGGGAGGGGGAAGTATGCAATGTGGGGATTTTTATAATCAACATTAAGAAAGTGAAAGTGAAGTCGCTCAGTCGTGTCCGACTCTTTGCGACCCCAGGACTGTAGCCTACCAGGCTCCTCTGTCCATGGGATTTTCCAGGCAATAGTACTGGAGTGGATTGCCATTTCCTTCTCCAGGGGATCTTCCTGATCCAGGGACTGAACCCGGGTCTCCCACATTGTAGACAGACGCTTAACCGACATTGCTTATATGAAAAGTCATATATGTGAGTGTATAATAATAGATGTATATGTTATACATAATAATTTAGAATTACGCCTTGCTTTAGAAACAAAGAGCTAGGCACTGGAGAATGAGACGTAAGATCAGTTCTGATGGGTGAAAGGGCAGGGTGTGTGAGGCATCTGGAGGTGCTGATAAGGAGGAAGACTGCTGTTGCAGAGAGGACCAGGGAAGCACTGCTGGACGCTTCCTGAAGCAGCACGGTGAAGGGGGGCTCTGGGATCAATGTCCAGCAGCCCTGCGTGGATCATCTAAGCTCTCTGCAGTTTGGTTCCTCCTGTGGTATAGTGGGCTTCCCTGGTGGCTCAGAAGGTAAAGAATCTGCTTGCAGTGCAGGAGACCTGGGTTCAGTCCCTGGGTTGGGAAGATCCCTTGGAGAAGGGAATGGCTACCCACGCCAGTATTCTCCCCTGGGAAATCCCATGGACAGAGGAGCCTGGCAGGCTACAGTCCACGGGGTTGCAAAGAGTAGGACACTGAGCGACTAACACTTTTACTTTCACTGGTGTAGTGAGAAGTAACTGTTTTCCCCACCCCCACCAAGCACCCACTATTTCTTCTTAGGATGAGAGTACCAGGCACCTGCTTTAGAGTAACCACCCCAGCCCCACTCTCTGGGCAACACTGTCCTCATCCCCAGCACCAGGTTGGGGGGAACTTGGTGTCTATCTGACCTTAGGTGCAACTTTTCCTTCTCTGCATAATGGCTGTTGGCGGATGGGCCCAAGATGCAATGTGGTCCAGCAAGAGGAGACCTCTGGGTTTGAGCTTAAGCAGCTGGGGAGGGGTCGTCTATTGCTTCCCAACTGAGTTCTGAACCCAGTCATGTGTGGAGCCAGTTATCACTGGCCTCTCCAGTTATACATCCCTTTCCCTCTTGCTAAAGATAGTTTGGTTGGATTTTTGACACTTGCGATTATAAATCCTACCGGATGAGGAACTGCAAGCTCCCAGAGGACAGGAGCTGCACGTTTGCCATTCCCTGCTCAGCACCTGTGAGTGCCCAGTGTCTAGCTGGCCTTTGTGGAATCACTGGAAGGATGATTCAAGTGGAATTATGGCACCTCCTCCATAAATCTGCTATATTTTAAGAAAAAATGATTCTCAGTAAACACTTCCTTTTCCATTTTGCTTCCCATTATCCTATAAGTGCTTTCCGCATTAGCTCCCCAAGAGGGACCCTATTAACTCTCTATGGCCATTCATGTCTTAGTGGGAATTTTTACTGAATTCCTTTTCACAGAGAGGCAGTGTGGGCAACCACGATATGGCACCCGTTGTTAAGTTATAAGTAAGAACATGCAGAGTGTTTTGGCCACAGAGAGGCTTCACAGGTCATCTGGTTTAATCTCCTGCCTCCAGGTGGCTGGGTTTCTAAACAGCAGGCTGTCCCAAGAGCACAGTGATGCAACTGAGGAGGGAGGCCAAGATGATGTAAAGCTGCCTTTATGACAGAGATGCAGACGTTTCAGGAAGGAGGCTCTGCACAAAGTGAGATAGAGGTACAGGGCCCCAGGCCCCCAGAGTCCCCACAGGGACATAGAGCTGCGGGAGAAATTGCTAGTGGGCTTGAGTTTATTGCACAGTAACCACTCAAGACAAAGGGCCTTCGGGTCAGGACCACCGGTAGTGCAATTCTCTTGGTCGTTCAGTTCCGCTTTTAATCACAGCAAAAATCAAAATGATCAGTGCTTTGCCTCCTCCACCTTTCTTTTGCTGGACTTGAGTCCATAACTCCTATTAAAATTTCCAAGAAAATGTTAAGCATTTTCCTGGTCAGCATTCTTCCTTTAACTACCCTGGAAGATAGTAAATTACCTTTTCGCCATAGTCTCTTGGGCACTGGGATTAAAAAAAATAAAAAACCACAACTCTTATCGCTTTCCCTCACAGCATCATTTTCTGTCCCTTAATTCACCCTTGTTGTTTCATTTTTGGACCTCTTCCAGCCTTTTCACATTCTGCCTAAAATTTGGAGGCCAAAGCTGATGGCATAATGCTGATGCAGACATCTTTCTGATGTGACTTGCAGCCTAAACAATTTTCAGCTGTGTCTTTCACATTTAATATTTCGGTGGCTGCCACTTTTCAAATTAAGCTAATTGATTGTCCCATCGACACATTCTCAGTATGCATCTGTTCTGGTGGTCCCTCGGGGCCCAGGGGCTTCACCAGGGGCATCATCCGGAATTCATTCTAAAGGCCCGTTACCATTAGCAGGGCATACAACTCAATGACATGATCATTAGAAACTCTAATAAGTTCCTTGAGGGCAGGAACCATATATTTCAGTGTTTTGTTTTGAGGAACTTTTTGTATATCAATCAGCTGAGTGTAGCTAAGGAACTGGAAATTTTCTCCCCCAGATTCCTGTGTTAAAGTCCTAACCTTCAGTGTGACTGTCTGGAGAAAGGACCTCTAAGGAGGTAAAGCCAGGTGGGCCAAGAGTGCTAGAGACTGGACAGTGGACACGTAGCAAGTTACTCACTTGTTCTGTACAGATAGTGCATTGGTTCCCAGGCCAGACAGATCTAGGCTTGAATTGTGGCCGTTACGTTCACTACAAAAGTGGCAGTGAACTTAGCTCCATGCATCTTGATTTTTGCGTATGTAAAGTGAGGGGACAGCACCAGGCCCTCGGAACTGCTGTGATGATTGAACAGGTTACTGAATACAGCCTAACACGTCACAGGTGCTCAATAAATAGTGGCTGCTACTGTCATTACTGCCATACATTCACTCACCCATTCATTCATTGAGTAATAACGGTCCACACACCGCAGACACAGTGGCAACCAGCTCCTTCAGGGCATCTTTCACTGGGAGCTTACATTCTAGCTCACTGGACAGACAGTAAACTAGACAGTAAATAAGACAACGTTGGGTCATCATAACTGCCGTGAAAGAATTATAACAAAGCAATGGGCCGTGGAGGGAAGAGAGGGCTCCTAAGATGAGAAAGTCAGCAGTGGTCTTTCCAGGGAGGCACCATTTGAGGGGACACCACGTGGTGAGGAGGCGGCAGCGAGAATGAACTCAGGAAGCCTTTCAAGGCAGAGGGAGGAGCAAGTGCTAAGGCCCAGAGTGGAATCAAGGTTGTTCTCCTTGAGGGGCAGAGAGAAGACAAATCCTTGTGTCTGGAGCACGGGGAGCAGGCGGAGAAGGGAGGAGATGAATAGGGAGAGACAGCGGGGGTGAGATCATGCAGGGCCTTGTGCACTCTGGGAAGAAATTGGATTTTATCCTAAGCATAATGGAAGGCCAGCGGAGGGTTTCAGAAGATAAATCATGACTGTTACTCTGGGTTTCACAAAGGCTGACGAGATATAAGGGAAAGGCTTTATGATGACTGAAGGGTAAAAAATCCAGAGTCACAGCCTCTGGCAGAGTAAGAGGAAAGGGTCAGAGCAGCGTCAGCCCCAAGGAGTTTATGAGGAACACACACCGTTTGTCACCTTGCCTTGTCACAGATAGCTGTAACTTGGGAGATAGAAGTTGAGAGCCGCCTGGCACAGACGAGCCTGCTTCAGACAGAGCACGGGAGAAATGTGCTTTCTCCATCAGCCACTGCTCTGGCCAGAGGATCTGCACACGGAGAACCCTCCAAGGACCCTTGCTATGCTGGCTCACATGACACTGCAGCGATTCAAATGTGCACAGCGGGACTCGGAAGGTCACACCCAACACACAGCCCTCCAGGACCTCTGCTGTGCCCCCTGCAATACACATCTCATCTGGGCACCAGATGTTCACCATCCAATGGGTGAACACTGGATATCAGGACTGAATCTGACCTCACTGTACCCAGTGCCCTTTAGCGCCCTTTAGCACCACCTACTCTTGCTTATTTGCATGTGTAAGGTTTAGATAAGGAATCCTTGAACAGATCCATGTGGCACTAAGCTCTTAAACAGGCCTCTGAAACTTTACCTTTTAAACCCTGCTATGTGGCATCTTCTCAGAAGACCAGTGCTCCAGCCTTTTCACCGTTCTGGCATAACAGCTTCAGGGATGGTAAGTCCAAGTCTTCCATTCATTATGAATCCCTTGGTTAAAAACGCAAATGATCCTTGGCAGCCACTTAGACCTCTGTGTGAATTAGCTTATCACTCACATTCCAACCCCAAGCCAAGACAGCCAAATGTGATGTACAATGAGGGCCAGCTCCAAGGAGCTCGACCCCTTCTCCTGTCCATCAGGTCAGCCTGTCCTGGCTTCCTCCTTATTAGGAATCTCTGAGTCACTCAAAGGCAACTCCTTTATTTCACAATGTGAATGAAGAGATGCTTCAGGAAGGACCACTTCAGTTCAGTCACTCAGTCATGTCCGACTCTTTGTGACCCCATGAATCGCAGCACACCAGGCCTCCCTGCCCATCAACAACTCTCGGAGTTTACTCAAAGTCATATCCATAGAGTCGGTGATGCCATCCAGCCATCTCATCCTCTGTCGTCCCCTTCTCCTCCTGCTCCCAATCCCTCCCAGCATCAGGGTTTTTTCCAATGAGTCAGCTCTTCGCATGAGGTGGCCAAAGTACTGGAGCTTCAGCTTTAGCATCAGTCCTTCATCAATGAACACCCAGGACTGATCTCCTTCAGAATGGACTGGTTGGATCTCCTGGCAGTCCAAGAGACTCTCAAGAGTCTTCTCCAACACCACAGTTCAAAAGCATCAATTCTTCAGCACTCAGCTTTCTTCACAGTCCAACTCTCACATCCATACATGACCACAGGAAAAACCATAGCCTTGACTAGACGGACCTTTGTTGGCAAAGTAATGTCTCTGCTTTTCAATATGCTATCTAGGTTGGTCATAACTTTCCTTCCAAGGAGTAAGCGTCTTTTAATTTCATGGCCACAGTCACCATCTGCAGTGATTTTGGAGCCCCGAAAAATAAAGTCTGACACTGTTTCCACTGTTTCCCCATCTACTTCCCATGAAGTGATGGCTCAGAGCTAGCTAAATGAGGAACATTAAAACATCCTGCTGACTATTGTGCCCAGGTTTGGACCTACAGCTTTCTTATTTAATGTTGTGGGGGAGAACTTTTATTCATCTTCAGCAATCTCCTCATGGTCTCTGCTCTCCTGAGACTGGCACACGGTCATCAGTAACCGTACTGGCCTTGGCAATGATGCCATCCTCACTAACAAGCTATGTCTCAGCTGCATAATTGCCAGTTAAAGAGCACCACATCCTAATTAACCTCTTCAGGGAACAAAAATAAAAACATTAAGAATTTCAGACTTCGCAGGACCTGAGTACAACCCCTTATCATACAGATAAGGAAATTATGTCTGAGGATGATTAAGGGCCAAGGGCCCACAGCCAATTGGTAGAATGCCAGAACCCGAATCTGGAGTTCTAGACTGACAGCCGAAGTGCTAGGTCACCCCAGCAGCCAGGATGGCATGGCCACATTCTCGCCCTCTTTCCCTCTTAAAATATGTCGATCAAACATGTGTCATGCTGAGATTCAGGGTCACGGGGAAGACATAATGGTTCATTCACTCTTTTAATAACTATCCGTGCATGCGTGCCTGCTAAGTCACTTTCAGTTCAGTTCAGTCGCTCAGTCGTGTCCGACTTTTTGTGGCCCCATGAATTGCAGCACGCCAGGCCTTTAGTCGTGTCCAACTCTTTATGACCCCATGGACTGTAGCCCACCAGGCTCCTCTGTCCATGCGGATTCTCCAGGCAGGAATACTGGGGTGGGTTGCCATGCCCTCCTCCAGGGGATCTTCCTGNTGGGGGGAACTTGGTGTCTATCTGACCTTAGGTGCAACTTTTCCTTCTCTGCATAATGGCTGTTGGCGGATGGGCCCAAGATGCAATGTGGTCCAGCAAGAGGAGACCTCTGGGTTTGAGCTTAAGCAGCTGGGGAGGGGTCGTCTATTGCTTCCCAACTGAGTTCTGAACCCAGTCATGTGTGGAGCCAGTTATCACTGGCCTCTCCAGTTATACATCCCTTTCCCTCTTGCTAAAGATAGTTTGGTTGGATTTTTGACACTTGCGATTATAAATCCTACCGGATGAGGAACTGCAAGCTCCCAGAGGACAGGAGCTGCACGTTTGCCATTCCCTGCTCAGCACCTGTGAGTGCCCATTGTCTAGCTGGCCTTTGTAGAATCACTGGAAGGATGATTCAAGTGGAATTATGGCACCTCCTCCATAAATCTGCTATATTTTAAGAAAAAATGATTCTCAGTAAACACTTCCTTTTCCATTTTGCTTCCCATTATCCTATAAGTGCTTTCCGCATTAGCTCCCCAAGAGGGACCCTATTAACTCTCTATGGCCATTCATGTCTTAGTGGGAATTTTTACTGAATTCCTTTTCACAGAGAGGCAGTGTGGGCAACCACGATATGGCACCCGTTGTTAAGTTATAAGTAAGAACATGCAGAGTGTTTTGGCCACAGAGAGTCTTCACAGGTCATCTGGTTTAATCTCCTCCCTCCAGGTGGCTGGGTTTCTAAACAGCAGGCTGTCCCAAGAGCACAGTGATGCAACTGAGGAGGGAGGCCAAGATGATGTAAAGCTGCCTTTATGACAGAGATGCAGACGTTTCAGGAAGGAGGCTCTGCACAAAGTGAGATAGAGGTACAGGGCCCCAGGCCCCCAGAGTCCCCACAGGGACATAGAGCTGCGGGAGAAATTGCTAGTGGGCTTGAGTTTATTGCACAGTAACCACTCAAGACAAAGGGCCTTCGGGTCAGGACCACCGGTAGTGCAATTCTCTTGGTCGTTCAGTTCCGCTTTTAATCACAGCAAAAATCAAAATGATCAGTGCTTTGCCTCCTCCACCTTTCTTTTGCTGGACTTGAGTCCATAACTCCTATTAAAATTTCCAAGAAAATGTTAAGCATTTTCCTGGTCAGCATTCTTCCTTTAACTACCCTGGAAGATAGTAAATTACCTTTTCGCCATAGTCTCTTGGGCACTGGGATTAAAAAAAATAAAAAACCACAACTCTTATCGCTTTCCCTCACAGCATCATTTTCTGTCCCTTAATTCACCCTTGTTGTTTCATTTTTGGACCTCTTCCAGCCTTTTCAGATTCTGCCTAAAATTTGGAGGCCAAAGCTGATGGCATAATGCTGATGCAGACATCTTTCTGATGTGACTTGCAGCCTAAACAATTTTCAGCTGTGTCTTTCACATTTAATATTTCGGTGGCTGCCACTTTTCAAATTAAGCTAATTGATTGTCCCATCGACACATTCTCAGTATGCATCTGTTCTGGTGGTCCCTCGGGGCCCAGGGGCTTCACCAGGGGCATCATCCGGAATTCATTCTAAAGGCCCGTTACCATTAGCAGGGCATACAACTCAATGACATGATCATTAGAAACTCTAATAAGTTCCTTGAGGGCAGGAACCATATATTTCAGTGTTTTGTTTTGAGGAACTTTTTGTATATCAATCAGCTGAGTGTAGCTAAGGAACTGGAAATTTTCTCCCCCAGATTCCTGTGTTAAAGTCCTAACCTTCAGTGTGACTGTCTGGAGAAAGGACCTCTAAGGAGGTAAAGCCAGGTGGGCCAAGAGTGCTAGAGACTGGACAGTGGACACGTAGCAAGTTACTCACTTGTTCTGTACAGATAGTGCATTGGTTCCCAGGCCAGACAGATCTAGGCTTGAATTGTGGCCGTTACGTTCACTACAAAAGTGGCAGTGAACTTAGCTCCATGCATCTTGATTTTTGCGTATGTAAAGTGAGGGGACAGCACCAGGCCCTCGGAACTGCTGTGATGATTGAACAGGTTACTGAATACAGCCTAACACGTCACAGGTGCTCAATAAATAGTGGCTGCTACTGTCATTACTGCCATACATTCACTCACCCATTCATTCATTGAGTAATAACGGTCCACACACCGCAGACACAGTGGCAACCAGCTCCTTCAGGGCATCTTTCACTGGGAGCTTACATTCTAGCTCACTGGACAGACAGTAAACTAGACAGTAAATAAGACAACGTTGGGTCATCATAACTGCCGTGAAAGAATTATAACAAAGCAATGGGCCGTGGAGGGAAGAGAGGGCTCCTAAGATGAGAAAGTCAGCAGTGGTCTTTCCAGGGAGGCACCATTTGAGGGGACACCACGTGGTGAGGAGGCGGCAGCGAGAATGAACTCAGGAAGCCTTTCAAGGCAGAGGGAGGAGCAAGTGCTAAGGCCCAGAGTGGAATCAAGGTTGTTCTCCTTGAGGGGCAGAGAGAAGACAAATCCTTGTGTCTGGAGCACGGGGAGCAGGCGGAGAAGGGAGGAGATGAATAGGGAGAGACAGCAGGGGTGAGATCATGCAGGACCTTGTGCACTCTGGGAAGAAATTGGATTTTATCCTAAGCATAATGGAAGGCCAGCGGAGGGTTTCAGAAGATAAATCATGACTGTTACTCTGGGTTTCACAAAGGCTGACGAGATATAAGGGAAAGGCTTTATGATGACTGAAGGGTAAAAAATCCAGAGTCACAGCCTCTGGCAGAGTAAGAGGAAAGGGTCAGAGCAGCGTCAGCCCCAAGGAGTTTATGAGGAACACACACCGTTTGTCACCTTGCCTTGTCACAGATAGCTGTAACTTGGGAGATAGAAGTTGAGAGCCGCCTGGCACAGACGAGCCTGCTTCAGACAGAGCACGGGAGAAATGTGCTTTCTCCATCAGCCACTGCTCTGGCCAGAGGATCTGCACACGGAGAACCCTCCAAGGACCCTTGCTATGCTGGCTCACATGACACTGCAGCGATTCAAATGTGCACAGCGGGACTCGGAAGGTCACACCCAACACACAGCCCTCCAGGACCTCTGCTGTGCCCCCTGCAATACACATCTCATCTGGGCACCAGATGTTCACCATCCAATGGGTGAACACTGGATATCAGGACTGAATCTGACCTCACTGTACCCAGTGCCCTTTAGCGCCCTTTAGCACCACCTACTCTTGCTTATTTGCATGTGTAAGGTTTAGATAAGGAATCCTTGAACAGATCCATGTGGCACTAAGCTCTTAAACAGGCCTCTGAAACTTTACCTTTTAAACCCTGCTATGTGGCATCTTCTCAGAAGACCAGTGCTCCAGCCTTTTCACCGTTCTGGCATAACAGCTTCAGGGATGGTAAGTCCAAGTCTTCCATTCATTATGAATCCCTTGGTTAAAAACGCAAATGATCCTTGGCAGCCACTTAGACCTCTGTGTGAATTAGCTTATCACTCACATTCCAACCCCAAGCCAAGACAGCCAAATGTGATGTACAATGAGGGCCAGCTCCAAGGAGCTCGACCCCTTCTCCTGTCCATCAGGTCAGCCTGTCCTGGCTTCCTCCTTATTAGGAATCTCTGAGTCACTCAAAGGCAACTCCTTTATTTCACAATGTGAATGAAGAGATGCTTCAGGAAGGACCACTTCAGTTCAGTCACTCAGTCATGTCCGACTCTTTGTGACCCCATGAATCGCAGCACACCAGGCCTCCCTGCCCATCAACAACTCTCGGAGTTTACTCAAAGTCATATCCATAGAGTCGGTGATGCCATCCAGCCATCTCATCCTCTGTCGTCCCCTTCTCCTCCTGCTCCCAATCCCTCCCAGCATCAGGGTTTTTTCCAATGAGTCAGCTCTTCGCATGAGGTGGCCAAAGTACTGGAGCTTCAGCTTTAGCATCAGTCCTTCATCAATGAACACCCAGGACTGATCTCCTTCAGAATGGACTGGTTGGATCTCCTGGCAGTCCAAGAGACTCTCAAGAGTCTTCTCCAACACCACAGTTCAAAAGCATCAATTCTTCAGCACTCAGCTTTCTTCACAGTCCAACTCTCACATCCATACATGACCACAGGAAAAACCATAGCCTTGACTAGACGGACCTTTGTTGGCAAAGTAATGTCTCTGCTTTTCAATATGCTATCTAGGTTGGTCATAACTTTCCTTCCAAGGAGTAAGCGTCTTTTAATTTCATGGCCACAGTCACCATCTGCAGTGATTTTGGAGCCCCGAAAAATAAAGTCTGACACTGTTTCCACTGTTTCCCCATCTACTTCCCATGAAGTGATGGCTCAGAGCTAGCTAAATGAGGAACATTAAAACATCCTGCTGACTATTGTGCCCAGGTTTGGACCTACAGCTTTCTTATTTAATGTTGTGGGGGAGAACTTTTATTCATCTTCAGCAATCTCCTCATGGTCTCTGCTCTCCTGAGACTGGCACACGGTCATCAGTAACCGTACTGGCCTTGGCAATGATGCCATCCTCACTAACAAGCTATGTCTCAGCTGCATAATTGCCAGTTAAAGAGCACCACATCCTAATTAACCTCTTCAGGGAACAAAAATAAAAACATTAAGAATTTCAGACTTCGCAGGACCTGAGTACAACCCCTTATCATACAGATAAGGAAATTATGTCTGAGGATGATTAAGGGCCAAGGGCCCACAGCCAATTGGTAGAATGCCAGAACCCGAATCTGGAGTTCTAGACTGACAGCCGAAGTGCTAGGTCACTCCAGCAGCCAGGATGGCGTGGCCACATTCTCGCCCTCTTTCCCTCTTAAAATATGTCGATCAAACATGTGTCATGCTGAGATTCAGGGTCACGGGGAAGACATAATGGTTCATTCACTCTTTTAATAACTATCCGTGCATGCGTGCCTGCTAAGTCACTTTCAGTTCAGTTCAGTCGCTCAGTCGTGTCCGACTTTTTGTGGCCCCATGAATTGCAGCACGCCAGGCCTTTAGTCGTGTCCAACTCTTTATGACCCCATGGACTGTAGCCCACCAGGCTCCTCTGTCCATGCGGATTCTCCAGGCAGGAATACTGGGGTGGGTTGCCATGCCCTCCTCCAGGGGATCTTCCTGACCCAGGGATGGAACCGGGTCTCTTCCACCCCCTGCATTGGCAGGCAGGTTGCTCACCACCAGCGCCGCCCAGAAAGCCCAATAGCTCTCTGTGTTGTGCTGTACTTACTTGCTCAGTCGTGTCTGACTCCTCATGACCCCACGGACTGTAGCCCACCAGGTTCCTCTGTCCAAGGGATTCTACAGGCAAAAATACTGGAGTGGGTTGCCATGCCCTCCTCCAGGGGACCTTCCCAACCCAGGGCAATAACTATCTACTGAGCACCTATTATGTGTGACACACAGTAAGGGTGCTGGTTAACAGCATTGCTTTTCTAGGTAAACAGCTCTGACTCCTGGCAGTGGGAGTTACTAACTAAAACGAGACATTGATACCAAGCACACAGAGTTACTGAGTGGTGAGGTGCAGTGATATTTAGGAGGGGCTTGGCCTAACCTTTGGCCTGTAGTATGTAATCAGTATGCGATAACTGTCTTCATTCTCCTCCCCATGCAGCGGAGAGAGATGCAAGTATCTGTGAAACCTCGTTATCAAGCACTGGACAGTAAGAAGTGGTGTTGGGGTGGTGGGGAAAGAGCAGGTGAACAGAGAGAAAGTGAGATGAGAACTTAGCTGGATCTTGCAGGATATAGAAACGGTATTCACAACTAGAAGCCGCCCCTGTGTAGAGCTGGAAGTAAGGAAGCTGTGAGAGCGGGATGGGTGCACTTGAGACATCAAGGATGGCCTTGGAACTCCTGTCAAAGGAGCAGGAATGATGCCCAGTGACCTCCAAATCAGCCATTTAGACCTCCGTGTGAATGAGCTTACTGGCCAAGAGTGAGGAGGTACCATGGATGCTTAGAGGAGTGCCGCTGGGCAGACTGGGGCCAGAGACACCTTTGCAGGGAACCAAGGATGAGGAAAAACAGTCAAGGAGGGTTGGATCTGAAAGAGAAGGGGCAGAACGTGCAGCCAACCTGGATATGAGCAACGTGGAACCAAGGGGGACTTGTGAGCAAACGGAGCTTGTGCACTCAGGTGGATGGAGCTGACTGTCTCCATCTTTAAAGGGACCCGGCGAGGAAGTCTCCCAGTCCTCCTCCTCCCGCCAGCAGAAGGGCAGGTGGAATGACACCCTGTGAATATCCATGGAAGCATGAGTGGGCAGTGAGGACTCCTGAGCACACCCTCTGCCTAGAGAGCCTCACAGCACCTGGACTCTGCCTCTGTCACCACATGCTTCCTCTGCCTCTCTTTGTTTCTAAGCTGCTGGAAAATGAGAGGTTTCAGTGGAAGATGAAAAATTATCCTTTATTTTTATTCTGTGTCTGAACACCTTCCACTTCTCTGTAAATTGAAGGGCACATTTTGGTGCTTCGTCTAATGCTTGGCTAACAGAACCAGAGAATCAAGAATTAGTCAAGGTCCTAGAAAGACTGATGCAGGCCGATGCTTCATAGAGACACATTACTCTCACCAAAAACTGCTCTGGTTCCTCACTGAAACCGGGGTGCTCCCCATAACCCTGGGGAGGGGGCTCCATTCCCCCTTCCTCTCAGTTTTAATCTCCCAAGTGTGAGCATGAGTGTGGTCATGGCAATACTGGCTGGTGTCATAAGCATTCCAGACACAGACTGCTGTTAAACAACCAGGAATCACCTTTGAAAATGCAGGCCAGAACTGATCCTGTAAGAACTGTGAACTCAAGAGCTGAGGGAACTCAGAGCACCAAGAGTCATTCACATTTTATCGATCTCCTCTCACTTCTTCCCACTATTTGGCAACATCAAGGCGCGAGATAGCCGCAAGCACACACACACACACACTGAGTGGGCTGTGGGGTGGTGACCAGCAGGGTTCCTGGCCCAGATAGGTGGGCAGCTCTGGGCTCAGGCAAGAAGATCCTAGCGAGCCCCCAATGGCCAGGATCAACCTCACTCTGCCTCCATCTCCCAGCCCCAACGAGTATGGTGCACTCACCTACAAGTCTGTAATGAGTCAACTTAACTCCCACTACTTGGACAGCCTGTGCTGGGAATGAAGATGAACCCTCATCATCAGGCTCCATCCAAGCACCATGGCGTAACCTTGGTGATGTCCGCCACTTCGCCTCAGGGGTGCAATTCATGGACAGGTGGATGGCGGTCCTTGAGCCATGTGCATGCACGCCAAGTTGCTTCAGTCGTGTCCGACTCTTTGCGATCCAATGGACTATAGTCCACCAACTCCTCTGTCCACGGGATTCTCCAGGCAAGAATACCGGAGTGGGGTGCTATGCCCTCCTCCAGGGAATCTTCCCAACCCAGGGATCGAACCAGCATCTCTTACAACTCCTGCACTGGCAGGCAGGTTCTTTACCACTAGTGTGCCCCTTGAGCCATGGTTAGAGGTAAAATACCAGAAGCTGTCCTGTTGTTTCAGTAATAATTTCTAGGCTCTACCATCATGGCTCCAGAAGACAAGTTATCTTTAATAAAGGGGCATTGCCCACAGGGCAGTGAGCCACCCGTCAGGCTCGACCATAGCCCAGGGAGCGCTGCACCGCCTGGCAAGCCCTTGCTCGGCTGCCCTCCCCTCCCCCACCCAGGTCTGGGTATGCTGCCTTCAGTTCCTCCCCCAGACTGTGCTCCCACCCACTCAATGTCCGACTCTTTGCGATCCAATGGACTATAGTCCACCAACTCCTCTGTCCACGGGATTCTCCAGGCAAGAATACCGGAGTGGGGTGCTATGCCCTCCTCCAGGGAATCTTCCCAACCCAGGGATCGAACCAGCATCTCTTACAACTCCTGCACTGGCAGGCAGGTTCTTTACCACTAGTGTGCCCCTTGAGCCATGGTTAGAGGTAAAATACCAGAAGCTGTCCTGTTGTTTCAGTAATAATTTCTAGGCTCTACCATCATGGCTCCAGAAGACAAGTTATCTTTAATAAAGGGGCATTGCCCACAGGGCAGTGAGCCACCCGTCAGGCTCGACCATAGCCCAGGGAGCGCTGCACCGCCTGGCAAGCCCTTGCTCGGCTGCCCTCCCCTCCCCCACCCAGGTCTGGGTATGCTGCCTTCAGTTCCTCCCCCAGACTGTGCTCCCACCCACTCAGGGCTTTGCTCCTGGGATCCCCCTGGTCTAGACATCCTCCTTCCACCTGCCCCTGCCAGGCCAGCTGCTCCGTCCTCCGGTAGACATCCCATCCCAGGGAAGGGCGCCTTGTCCAGATCAGACGTCCCACGCCCCACACAGCATCATATGTCACTGTGACTCTCACATCCGCCCTTGTCATGCGGTCACTGTATCCCCAGCACCCAGGGCAGGGCCTGGGACATATGACTCTGCGAACAGTCGGTGACTGGTCAGGGGACAACAAGGGAGGGACATTGAAATGCCGGCTACACTGCCACCTTGCTCTCCCACAAGCCTAAGCCACCATGCCCTGGGCCGCATGGCTCCTTTGAGCTCAGGTGACTTGACAACCAACAATACGGATGAGTCAGTATGGCAGGGAACATCACACCCACTCTAGAAAGGAGCAAATGTCTGGTAGAAATCAGTTCTTCTATGGAGGCGGAGAGCAATGATTTCTTGCTATTAATTGTGACCACATGGTGAGTCATCCTGACCAGAATGTGCAGGGCAGGAAGAGTGCCCCTCCAAGTCTGGCCATGAGACCATACCACACACATGCCTCTACCTCCCTCCCAGGCTGGCTTGGGTGCTGACACCCAGGGCAGTCTTGGAAGCTGCCATCAGCTTGGGTTCTTGAAAGACCATGTAGAGGACAGCTGCCTTGACCATCTGAACACCTGTCCAGAAATGTCTCTGGAGCAAGAAATAAACTTCTGTTGTGCTGAGACACTGAAACTGTGGGGCTGACTTGTTACTGTAATCTATCATACCTTCATACATACCCAGGCTTAGAAAAGATAAATGGTTCTCCTAAAATACTACCCACCAATGCCAGCTCCAGAATCCACATTTTAATTAAGGGATCTTCCCACAGTTCTGTGCTGGACTACACTCACCACAGGGTATTTCGTTCAGCTGTCTCCTTCTGTCTTTTCTGATACCACTAGACATCAGCTACCAGGGGCCCACCTAGCACCAACCCCAGTACACAGAAGACTCTCACTGCAAGGAGATCAAAACCAACCAATCCTAAAGGAAATTCACTTTGAATATTCATTGGAAGGACTGATGCTGAAGTTCCAGTACCTTGGCCACCTGAAGCAAAGAGCCAACTCTTTGGAAAAGACCCTCAAGGTGAGAAAGAGTGAAGGCAGGAGGAGAAAGGGACAACAGAAGATAAGATGGTTGGATGGCATCACCGACTCAATGGACTCAAACTCAGTTGAGTTTGAGCAAGCTCCAGGAGACAGTGAAGGACAGGGAAGCCTGGCGTGCTGCAGTTCGTGGGGCTGCAAAGAGTCGGAAATGACTTAGTGACTGAACAGGAATAGCAACATAACTTTCCCATGTGCCAGGCTCCATCCAGAGGGTATTATAAATCTCCACTTAAGTCTCTTAACTTCATGAGGTGCATGTGATCATCCTCTCCATTAGGAACGAGGAAACTGAAGTTCTGCTGCCTCCCTAGTGACAACTGAAGCAGCTGGAAGTCCTCCAGCCCAGTCAGAGCATTTCTAACCCTGAACTCACCCCGCAGCCAAGGCTCCACAAACGGTGACATCCTGCTTCAGTTGAGACTCACGGCATTAGAGTCACTGCTTCAGATCTCTGTTGAATGTTTGTTTGCTTGTTTTATATAACATTACTCATCTATAATAACATTTATTTTCTACAGAGAAGGAAAAGCAAGCAGTAAAATGGTTTTTTTAATTAAAAAAAAAATCTCCTATGGTTGTATTTGTGCAGCAAGCCCTCAAACCCTGATCCAAACCACGGCGAGAAGACAATGGCATTGTGTAACCGTTTCTCTTTTCTCAGGCAGCGCAGCCAACCTTTTGGAGTGTGACACCCAATTTGCTTGTTTGGATTTTGTGACACGTTTCTCCCCTCCACCCCTCAACGCAGCTGAAACTGCTGTGTTCTGCATATTTGTTTTTCTTTTCAAGCAAATGGTTTTGAGAATCCTGTGCCAGCCCTTGAGACAACTGGAGACACCCTAGGGTACTGTAAAGCTGACAGTGGGAATCACTGATCTGACAGAAGGAAAAAGGGTGCAGGGAACACTGGCATATCAGCATCTTCCGGAGCCGCAGCACGACCCAGGCAGCCCGACGGTAGCCGCTGCTCACACCAACTTCAAGGTGAGAGCAGGTGAAATCCTCCTTGCAGGACTCCCTGCCCTTCGCTGGCTGCTGCAGGGTAGCTCATACCGCAGTTTCCAAGGGTGCCTGCAATCCTGAGTCACACGACCAGTAGTTTTATACTCAGCACTAGCCTAGGCACCTTCCAACCACACGTTATATAAGAACATCATCCCTGTCTTCAAGGACAGGGTAGTCAAAGCAAGGTGATGAGACTCACAGATATTATGCTTTCTTGCATCATAGAGAAGATCCAATCATACACAGAAACAGGACCTCATCTCCTCCTCTGAGAAATCACTGTGTCTGGGCTGCTGTGAGGTGGGACTCTGCCCCAACCATGGTGCCCCATCCCTACAAGGTCTCCAAATACAGAAGATGCTTTGGCAGAGGAGAGCCAAGTAACCCCTTGCTAATAGCTGGACTCAGGCCCTATGCTCCAGGGCAGAGATCTGGCAAACAGAGCTGGGGCAGAGATACAGACCAAAGCAGGTCCTAGGTGGGGTCTGTGTGCTCCAAACACTAATACCCACAAACTCGGGTCTGGATCCCACCACACTTACTTGATCTGCAACAGCCAAGACACAAGAGGAGGATTTGCCCCAATGCCCAATATATGGACCCACAGTAGGCAGTGCCCAGACCTGACATGGGGCCAGGTGCCAACACCTGGGGCAGGGAGGGGTGAGCCTGGAGACAAGACTGGCCCAGGTGGAGCCAACAGTCTTCTCTGCAAGGAAAGCTAATGCAAAAAAAGATGGGTTCCAGCCACCCTGACTGATCCTCTCCTAGTGTCTCTCTGGGCAACACTGATGTGGCTTTGTTTTCCTTTTTTTTTTTTCCAGCATCTCTCTGTCAAAACCTTAGCAACATTCTCAGTGACACATTCCATCATGTAATAAATACAAGGTACCACTTTTGGAGAAAGTGCTGCCCTCCAGTGCTACGAATGAGAGGCATGAAAGGGGAGAGGAGTGGAACGGCGGTGGCGAGTTTTAGAATTGTGAGTTTTAGAACTGTTTTTTACCAGGGAGTCAGGAGGCCTTGAGCATCCTACTTCTGCTGCTAAAGATCAGCTGGGAAGAACTAGGGCTTGAGCTGCACGTGGCGTAGCCCTCCCTGCACAAGAGAAAGCAAGCCCTGCCTGGCTGAGCTAGTTACTTAAAGGAATATGGTTCCAAGGAGAGCTCTCATCTCGGGGGGGAATGTACAGCAATAGAATAAGCAACAAATCATTTTATTTGCTAAGACTATGAGCTACAACCTGAAATAAATCAGTGTGAAATGAGAAAACAGAAGGAGAAAGATGATCCTTCTCAAATTGCCAGTCAAGTTTTGGTTTACAAAATCACAGGTTAGTGATAGGAATGGTAATCATCAGATGCCTCAGTCATAGTCCTAGTCTCAAATGAATGATATTAAAGTGTTCTCGTGAGCTCATTCCTGGCGTCCATCACTGTCCTATGCAACGCTTCAATAATCTGTGTCCCTTTACCATGGGATGAGAAACCAAGAACAACACTCCAGCAGGCAAAGCTGCACAGGGAGTGGTCCCTAAGCCAGCTCTGCGGCAGATAGAATTCGTTGTTGCCGTTTAATCGCTCAGTCATGTCCGATTCTTTGTGACCCCATGGACTACAGCATGCCAGGCTTTCCTGTCCTTCACCATCACCTGGAGTTTGCTAAAACTCATGTTCTTTGAGTCAGTGATGCCATCCAACCATCTCATTCTCTGTCACCTCCTCTCCTCCTGCCTTCAATCTTCCCCAGCAACAGGGTCGTTTCCACTCTACCCATCAGGTGGCCAAAGTATTAGAGTGTTAGTGTTAGTGTTAGTATAGATACTGTTCTCAAAGGTGTCCATGCTTAATCCCTAGAACCTGTGAACATGTTGCCTTACATGGCAAAAGGGGCTTTGCAGATGTGATTGAGTTAAAGGTCTTAGGGTGTGATTATCTTACAGCATCCTGGTGGGGCCAATGTAATGACAGGGTCATCATAAAAGGGAGGCAGAAGGGACAGAGATGTGACAACAGGAACAGAAGCCAGAGTGACATGGAGCCATGAATCAAGAAGGCAAGTAACCTCAAGAAGCTAAAAACTATAAGGAAGCAGATTCTCCCCCAGAGACTCCAAAAGGAAGCACTGGCTGGTGTTTGTCTGAGGCTACACAGACTAAGCAACCTTGATAACTTCCAGAAATCTACAGCTACTACAAATGCTCCTCACAGCATCACTTCTGTGCTGTACATTTTTAAAAACTCCATAGCATAGAGAATTATATTCAGCAGAATCTCCAGGTCTGAGTTTGAGAACATGTGCAGTTGTGTAAAAAAGCCTCCATTGTAATACAGGTGGGGAAGTGGGCGTGCTGGTTAGTATAGAGCTCCCGAGGACTTACTATGAAGAACTGAGACCCCTCCCATGAGCCACTTATAAACAGACCCCAGGCTTCAGAGCTGGGTCCTATCCACCCCATGGGGACTTCTGGTTCTCCAAACACAAGAGGGCAAACACACAGAGCACACAGCTGGGCTTGCTCTGATGGCCCAGATCAGAGCTCTCACTAAAGTCGGCAGTGGCACCGCCACCTGCAGTTGTCCTGACTCAGAGCAGCTGAGTCCCAGGTGGGCTGCCCACCAGCCTCCTAGAGCACTAAGCCTGATCCTGCCCTTTGCTCAAAGGCCCTGTGTTCCTGGAGAGAACCAGTCATCAGGAGGCCACAACACATCCAGAGCAGCCAGCCCCTACCCCACAGGGACAAACCCTGCAGATGTTCATCTCTGTTGTGACACTCCTGAGCCATGGTCCCAAGAACTTCCTGCCACCAAGCAGTACCTTGTGGACCTAAGAGCTTATTCAGGAAACAAGAGAGGGCCTGGAGGGCCTTATCATGGACTAGCAGCTACTGAAAATAACCCCTGTGGTCATTATGTAGCTTGACACTTTGCTTACAACCCAAGGAAACTGATTTGGGATTTCTGACTTGCAGAACTACAAGAGAATAAATGTATGCTGTTGTAAGCCACACAGACGGTGGCAGTTCGTCACAGCAGGGACAGGAGACACGTGAGCTCTCCATGAGCAGTCACCTCCATGCCACTCTGGGCAGGAGACTTCCCGCAAAGCCAGCTGAGGATGGACCCTTGTTCTCAACTTCACCTCATGTTAGAGGGGATTCATCCTGCATGCAAACCTCACAGCAGACTGACCCAGATCCCCACTGAGGAAGAGGGGTGGCTGACGAGACCCTGAGGACTCTCCATCCTGACTCATCACCCTTTCCTGCCTCCTGATCCCCCTCCAGCAGCCGGCAGCTGCCCACCCCCACACCCACCCATCCTCGCCTCCCACTGGGAGAGGCGCCTGCAGCAACAGAGCTGTGCCCGCTCACCCACACATCCAAAGGGACCCCTCAGGCTGAAACAAATCACTTTAGAAGATAAACTGGTTGTATTTTAAAAAGCAAAAATAAGAAAAAAAATTTTTTTAATCAAAACCTCCTATGCAATAGGAGTCTGATCTGCGTGTTCAAGTTAACAAATCATCCTAAACCATTTGATGCAAATAAAATTCGTTCTGATAAGTAAACAAACAACAAAAAAGTTCTTTTTATATCACTTGAGTTTCAAGAAAGGTCAGTCAGTCTGTAAAGTCTCTGCCATTTCCCAGCCAGCCAAGGTCTGCTCTGCTTTCCGCAACCCGGTCTAAACACCAACAAGTCCAGGCACAGGAAGGAACCAAGCCCCTGGGTAAGTTGCAAGGAAAATTTATTGTTGATCTTGTCTAATACACTTAACTACGGTAACGAGTTCCTCATATGCTGATGTATTTCTTCTCGCTGCCCATTTTGCTTTTATTCCTGGTGATAAAATTCTTGGGTAACTCCATCCTTTGTGTATTCATTACTATACTATTCTTGTGTTATCATTAAACCCAGACCCATAAGGTCCAGTCCTGGAAGAATAATGTGGTTGAAGGAACATAGCCCCAAGGTCAAAAATCATTTTAACAAACAACACAATTTCTTTACTTGCTTTTTTCTAAAACAGCTACTGGGATATACATATGTAAATTATGGTAGCAGCTTTTTCCTCCTTGCCTCTTTGCCCTTGCACTCCTAGCTGTCCTAGGCATGCTCCCCACTATTGCTGTAACCCCTTCATTCCCAGGTGCCCTGGCTTTTCCTCCGTGCAACTACCTCTTTGGGGCTTCCCAGGTGGCACAATGGGTAAAGAATCTGCCTGCCAGTACAGGTAACGCAAGAGACTCGGGTTTGATCCCTGGGTCAGAAGATCCCCTGGAGGAGGAAATGGCAACCCATTCCAGTATTCGTGCCTGGAAAATTCCATGAACAGAGGAGCCTGGTGGGCTACAATCCATGGTGTCGAAGAAAGTCAGACTTGACTGAGCACGCACACAACTATCTCTTTATCCTTTTAATACATGGACCAAATTGTCTCTTACTGAGCAAAGAAGAATAGAGGGTGTCAAAACTGGGCTGGAAATGACAAGACTTTCTTTGGTTGATGGAAAGAAGTGGAGAGGTAGCATTTACCCTGGTATTAATGAGAGTGTCAGGCGCTGTCATCACAGTACATATGGCATTGTCTTACCTACACAGAGACGGAACTCCTCCAGGGCAGGGACCATGCCTTGCTCATCTTTCTTTTCCTAGTGCCAAGCAGAGAGCCTCACACACACAGCAGAGAGTCAGTTAATGGATGATGAGCTGAGCTCATCGTGGAATATGTTCTTACCCACTGGCCTCTGTTTAGCGGCAGATCTTATCCCTTTACACATGTTTAGTCAGGGAAATATTAGAAAATACAGATAGTCATGAGGAAAAGAAAAATCATTCAAGTTGACTACTTAGAAATAAGCCTCTTGAGTTTTTGTTTTATATAATTCTGTATTTATCTCATTAATATGTTTACAAAATAAGATCTAATAGTGCATATTCTTTTTATAACCTGCTTTTTCCCTCCTTAACAGCACATTGTAAACAACCTTCCACTGTGACAAACATCACTGTACAACATTGTTTTAAACAGCTGCTTAGCATGCTATGGCATGGGTCTATCAATTATTTTAGTTGCTTTCTCTTAGTTTAAAATAAAAATTTATTATTATACATAATGCTGTGATATGCATTTTAAAATCAAAGTGTAAAATTAATTTTTGCACAGAGACAAAGTATAAAATATATGTAGCATATAAAATAACAATGATTAAAATTAGTGTTTACTTAATATAAATACATCATTTTGTAACTTGTTTATTTTTGTTCAATATTTCTTAGAATGTTGTATCAGTGTTATTACCTGTACATGGAATACATTGATTTTCACTGGTTATAGTATTCTGTATCTGTCTTCTTTAAATCACTAAAAAATAGATCACTATGCTATCACTATGAGCTTTATCACAATTATACATTTTCCTGATGCTACTCTTCTCAGTTACTTATAGTTTTAAACTATTATAAATGAAGCTGCTATAACTTTCCTGTTCACGTCTCCTAGCATAAAGATACAAGAAGTTCTGAGCGAATATGCCAGGAGTGGAATGTCTGGTTCGTATAGTATAACTACTACTAGCTATATCAAATAAGAATGAACTGTTTTCCAAAGAAGTCACACAATTTAGATTCTCCCGCAGGGTGTATGCGTTAAAGCCCACTGGGGTGTGCCCCTTCCTCAGGACGGCTATCACTATTTCTGGTCTTTGGGTTTCCATATAAATTTTAGAACTAGTTTATCAAAGTACATACACACACTCACACACATATCCCTGATAGTAAGTTAATATACTGATTATTCTGGGGGAGAATAAACTTCTTTGCAATACTGAACTTTCTCATCCATTAGTTGAGGCCCTTCAGTAACTTGTCAAAACCCTTTTCCCATGAATATCTTACATATTTTAATTATACAAATTCTTAGAAATCTTTTAATGTCAGTGATCTGGATATGATTTAAATTATGTTTTCTCTTTCTTGCTGTAGTAGAGAAATGCAATTGGACTTTTGTATATTAATTTTATATTTAACAAGCACATTAAAATATGTTGGTTAATCTGAATTAATCAGTCTTTTGGATTCTCTATAGAATCATATCATTGTGAATAATCAGTTTCATGTCTTACTTTCCAATTTTTATGCCGTTAATTTCTTTTTCTTGTCTTATTGCACTAGTTATGCCATTCTGCACAATGTTCAATAAAATGACATTAGCAGGAACCCTTATCTTGCTTATAATCTTGCTCATTAAAAGGGAATGCTTTTAATGTTTCTCAAAAACAATATTTGCTGTAGGTTTGTCACTTTTATTTTCATATAATTTCAAACTTACAGAAAACAGCAAGAATAGTACAAGAAACATTTTTTAAAATCAGATTCACCATTTTGCCCTATTTGCTTATCATTTATCTCTTATCTCTCTCTCTACATTTCTCAGGTGGTGCTAGTGGTAAAGAATCTGCCTGCCAATGCAGGAGATATGAGACTCAGGTTCCAGCCCTGAGTCAGAAAGATCCCCTGGAGAAGGTCATGGCAACCCACTCCAGTATTCTTGCGTGGAGAATCCCATGGACAGAGGAGCCTGGTGGACTACTATCCATAGGGTCGCAAAGAGTAGGACACAAATGAAGTAACTTAGCATGCTACATATAGATAGATACACACATACACGTATATATGTGTGTGTGTATATATACAGACACACATACTTTTAAGTGTGTGTATATATATAAATATATACAAGTAACATCTTACAGGAAACCAGACTGAGTTTTTTGGCCAGCCTAGAACATACACATGCACGCTCTGGGGAGAACTACTTGTGAACAAGTTAAAGACATAATCCCCACTCCAGTATTCTGGCCTAGAGAATTCCATGGACCGTATAGTCTGGGGGGTTGCAAAGAGTCGGACACGACCGAGAGACTTTCACTTAAAGGCAGAATGTGCTTTTAACACTAAGCATATATTTCCTAAAATCAAAACATTTTTCTGCAGTACCATGTACACTTCAGCATTGCTACAATTATCTAATTCACAGTCCAAATTCAAATCTTGTCAAATGTCCCAGTAGTGTTCTTTATATCTATTTTTCTGTCCTATTCCACCTTCACCCCAGGATTGCAGATTTAATTATGCTTCTTTAGTCTCCCTTTATCTGGAACAGTTTCTCAGCTTTTCTATGTGTTTCTTGACCTCCATATTTTTGAAGAGTACAGACCAAGTTATTTTCTAGACTATCTCTCAACCTGGATTTGTCTGATACTTTCTCATGACAAGATTCAAGTTATAAAATTTTCACAAGAATACTACAAAACTGACATTTTGTCCTCAGTACATCATATCAAGAGGTACATATTTTACCTTGTTCTGATACCAGTGATGTTAGCTTCAAGGGTAAGGTGGTATCCACCAGCGTCTCAAAGTAGAGTGAGTAATTACCCTTAAGAAGTACTTTTAGAATCTAATATTCTGTTCCTTATCAAATTTTGGCTATTGGTTTTCAGTATCCACTGATGATTTTTTTTATAACCACACAGTTCCTTTTATATTTCTTATCTGGCATTATAACAGAAGGAAGAGCTTTCCATTACCCCCGTTTACTCATCCAGTTATGTAAGAATGGACTCACAGATTCCTATTTTAGTCAGTGTGTTATAATCCTGCTCCAGTTATCTTTTGTTGTGTAACCAATCATTCGAAAATCTAGTGGCTTGAAGCAACACCACCTATTTCATCACCTCTCAGTTTCTATGGGTTGGGAATTTTGGCAGGACTGATGCTAGCTCAGGTCCTTCATGTGTCTGAAATCAGACAACATCCAGAACTAGCGCTGTGGGGGACTAGCCAGCTACTGGGGCTTTGGTGGACATCTCTCTCTCTTCCTGCAGTCTCAGAGTCGCCCCATGAGATAGTCTCACATTGGCTCATTTGGGTCCCCCATGGCAACCCACTCGTGTTCTTGCCTGGAGAATCCTAGGGACGGGGGAGCCTGGTGGGCTGCCGTCTCTGGGGTCACACAGAGTCGGACACGACTGAAGCGATTTAGCAGCAGCAGAGGATGCTGACTGCAGAGTAATTAGACCATTTACATGACAGCTCAGGGCTTTACTGTGAGTGATCCAGGCAGCAACACAGAAGATTTGTTACCTTTTTTGACCAAGCCTTAGAGGTCATGCAACACCATTTCTATCACAGTCACAAGCCTGTCCAGATTCAAGGAGCAGGAAACATGTCCCATCTCTCGTCACAAGCCTGTCCAGATTCAAGGAGCAGGAAACACGTCCCATCTCTCGTCACAAGCCTGTCCAGATTCAAGGAGCAGGAAATACATCCCATCTCTTGATAGGAAAAAGAGCAAAGAGCACCGTGGGAAGGTATGTAATGGGAGATAAAGAGATTCTGTTACAGACGTCTTTGGACAATACTGTCTGCCGTGTTTGACCCTTTGACCATAGCAATCTGCATACTTCCCACAGGCACATAAGCTATCTTTTCCTTAATATCCCCAAGTCTATTAGTGCAACAACAAAAATCCAGGATGTTGTTATCTAAATCAAGTCCAGGTTCAGCTAAGACTACTCAGGTAAAATTCCTTGGTTCAGCTTCTTGAGTACCATTCTTAATCTGAAGCCTTTTGAAAACTAAAAGAAACATAATCTCCACCACCCTCCTATACACCAATTTAAAAACAGTGGAACAAGGACAGTATTTATAGATATTTCCACTGAAAAAAAAGAAAAAATTGTGAATCACATTTCAATTATTTATCCACAGCAGTTCTGAAATTCAGCATCAGCTTATTTCTTGATTACTCCTGCCCAGGAATAATTCTCCATGGCTCTTGGCTCCACCCTCGGAATCATTTTTTTTTTCTTCCTATAAAAAGTAGCCTGTGTTTGTAGTTTTCTCAGATTGTTTCCTACCCACAGAAGTTACAGCATTCAAGGGCTTCTTCATCTCCTACTGTCTCTTCCATTTTCAATCCAAATGTATGCAATGCTTTAAAAAGTATGTTTTTTAATATATTAGTTTACAATGTACCATGTGATTAATTTTATGTATCAACATGGCTGGGCCACCATGCCCAGATTTTGGTCAAACATTTGTCTGGATGTTTCTGTGAATGTGCTTTTTAGATGAGGCTAACATTTAAAATGGTGGACTTTGAGTAGAGGGGGTTCAGTTCTGTCTCTCTGTCGTGTCCCACTCTGCAACCCCACAGACTGCAGCACGCCAGGCCTCCTTGTCCATCACCACCTCCTGGAACTTGTTCAAACTCATGTCCGTCGAGTTGGTGATGTCATCCAACCATCTCATTCTGTCATCCCCTTCTCCTCCTACCTTCAATCTTTCCCAGCATCAGGGTCTTTTCCAATGAGTCAGCTCTTCACATCAGGTGGCCAAAGTATCAGAGTTCAGCTTCAACTTCAGTCCTTCAATGAATATTCAGGACTGACTTCCTCAGGATGGACTGACTTGATTTTCTTGTAGTCCAAGGGACTCCCAAGAGTCTTCTCCAGCACCACAGTTCAAAAGCATCAATTCTTTGGTGCTCAGCTTTCTTTATAGTCCAGCTCTCACATCCATACATGACTACTAGAAAAACCATAGCTTTGACTAGACAGACCTTTGTTGGCAAAATAATGTCTCTGCTTTTGAATATTCTGCCTAGGTGGGTCATAGCTTTTCTTCCAAGGAGCAAGCATCTTTTAATTTCATGGCTGCAGTCACCATCTATAGTGATTTGATTTTGGAGCCCCAAAATATAGTCTGTTACTGTTTCCATTACTTCCCCATCTATTTCCCATGAAATGATGGGACCAGATGCCATGATCTTGGTTTCCTGAATGTTGAGTTTTAAGCCAACTTTTTCACTCTCCTCTTTCACTTTCATCAAGAGGCTCTTTAGTTCTTCTTCACTTTCTGCCATAAGGGTGGTGTCATCTGCATATCTGAGGTTATTTATATTTTTCCCTGAAATCTTGATTCCAGCTTGTGCTTCATCCAGTCTGGCATTTCGCATGATGTACTCTGCACAGAAGTTAAATAAGCAGGGTGACAATATACAGCCTTGACATACTCCTTTCCCAATTTGGAACTGTTGTTCCTTGTCCAGTTCTAACTTGCTTCTTAACCTGCATATAGATTTCTCAAGAGGCAGGTAAGGTGATCTGGTAGTCTCATCCTTTTAAGAATTTTCCAGTTTGTTGTGATCCACACAGTCAAAGGCTTTGACATAGTCAATAAAGCAGAAGCTGATGTTTTTCTAGAACTCTCTTGCTTTTTCGATGATCCAACAGATGTTGGCAATTTGACCTCTGTTTCCTCTGCTTTTTCTAAATCCAGCTTGAACATCTGGAAGTTCTTGATTCACATACTGCTGAAGCCTCGCTTGGAGAATTTTGAGTATTACTTTGTTAGTGTGTGAGATGAGTGCAATTGTGCAGTAGTTTGAACATTCTTTAGCATTGCCTTTCTTTGAGATTGGAATGAAAACTGACCTTTTCCAGTCCTGTGGCCACTGCTGAGTTTTCCCAATTTGCTGCCATATTGAGTGCAGCACTTTCACAGCCTCATATTTTAGAACTTGAGATAGGTCAAGTGGCATTCCATCACCTCCACTGGCTTTGTTCACAGTGATGCTTCCTAAGGGCCACCTGACTTCAGACTCTAGGATGTCTGGCTCTAGGTGAGTGATCACACCATCATGGTTATCTGGGTCATTAAGACCTTTTTTGTATAGTTCTTCTGTATATTTTTGCCACTTCTTAATATCTTCTGCTCCTGTTAGGTCCATACTATTTCTGTCCTTTATTGTGCCCATCTTTATATTTCCCTTGGTATCTCTAATTTTCTTAAAGAGATCTCTAGTCTTTCCTTCTATTTCCTCCCTCTATTTCTTTGCATTGATTCCTGAGGAAGGCTTTCTTATCTTTCCTTGGTATTCTTTGGAATTCTGCATTCAGATGGGTGTATCTTTCTTTTTCTCCTTTGCCTTTAGTTTTTTCTTCTTTTCTCAGCTATTTGTAAGGCCTCCTCTGATAACCATTTTGCCTTTTTGCATTTCTTTTCTTGGGGAAAGTAATTGTAAGTTTCTTTAGAAATTTTTCTTTAGAAAAAGAAATTGTACTGCCTCCTGTACGTCACAAACCTCCACCCATAGTTCTTCAGGCACTCTGTTTATAAGATCTAATCCCTTGAATCTATTTGTCACTTCCACTGTATAAGGGATTTGATTTAGGTCATACCTGAATGGTCTAGTGGTTTTCCCTACTTTCTTCAATTTAAGTCTGAATTGCAATAAGGAGTTCATAATCTGAGCCACAGTCAGCTCCCAGTCTTGTTTTTGCTGACTGGATAGAGCTTCTCCATTTTTGGCTGCCAAGAATATAATCAATTTGATTTTGGTGTTGACCATCTAGTGATGTCCATGTACAGAGTCGTCTCATGTTGTTGGAAGAGGGTGTTTGCTATGACCAGTACATTCCCTTGGCAAAACTCTGTTAGCTTTTGCCCTGCTTCATTTTGTACTCCAGGGCCAAATTTGCCTGTTACTCTGGGTATCTCTTGACTTCCTATGTCCCCTATGATGAAAAGGGCATCTTTTTTGGTGTTAGTTCTAGAAGGTCTTATAGGACTTCATAGAACCGTTCAACTTCAGCTTCTTCAGCATTAGTGGTTGGGGCACAGGCTTGGATTACTGTGATACTGAATATTTGCCTTGGAAACGAACAGAGATCATTCTGTCATGTTTGAGACTGCACCCAAGTACTGCATTTCAGACTCTCTTGTTGACTATGAGGGCTACTCCATTTCTTCTAAGCTATTCTTGCCTACAGTAGTAGATATAATGGTCATCTGACTTAAATTTGCCCATTCCAGTCCATTTTAGTTCATTGACTCCTAAAATGTCTATGCTCACTTTTGCCATCTCCTGTTTGATCACTTCCAATTACCTTGACTCATGGACCTAACATTCCAGGTTCCATGTGATATTGTTCTCCACAGCATCAGACTTTACCTCCATCACCAGTCACATCCACAACTGGGCATCATTTTGCTTTGGCTCCTACAGTAATCCTACTATGGATTATTAGTCCTATTTTGGTAATCCTTCATAATGTGGGTAGGCCTCAACCAGTCAGCTGAAGGCCTGACGAGAACAAAACTGACCTCCCCTGAGAGGGAAGGAATCCTGTCAGTGCAGGGCCTGTGGACTCACACTGCAACTCTTTCCTGGGTCTCCTACAGCCTGCTGGCCTAAGGGTCAGATTTTGGACGGGTGAGCCTCTACAAAAATGATGTAATACAATTCCTTAAAATAAATCATTCTGTATAAACATATCCTGTCAGTTCTGTTTCTGTGCAGAAATCTGACAAACAAATTTAGACAAAAGTCTAAATCTATTTTAGACAAAAGTCAAACCGACAAACCTCTTCAAGATAAACCCTACCAGATCTTGGGCCCCCATGAGGCTGCTATGGGCAATGCTCTTTCAATAGAAAGGCATAATCTTAAGATCTAAAGACACCTTTCTTTCTCTTTTTTTCTGATTGTATAACAGTCAATGATACCTTAAAACTTGGAGGAGTTTTAACCTTCCATGGATTTGATCTTTGCCTTGAAACTGTTTCTTAATTTGACCACTTTTTGCTACCAACTTTGAGAGGCTGAAAATGAGAAAGAATTTTCAAAGTCAGCGAGTCCTGGCTCCCTACATCCTTAGCTCATCTCTCTCCGCTCATGTTTCATCACAGGAAGCAGTAGCCAGGGGGTACTTCGGATATTCTACCTGATAATATGTTTAGCTGGATCATTTAATTCATTTGGCATATTTCCTATTATTATCACTGGTGACAATATTACCAAACCATCCTCTTTCAACCAGCTTTTAATAATGTTTTCCTTTCTTGCCTCTAAGCTCTCACTGAAAGCCTCCTCAAGGCTCTTTAGGTTTCTGCTAACACTCTCATAAAGCCCTTAAAGCTCTTACCAGCCACCTCTTCAAGGCCCATCCTGCTTCTTCCTCCCATCCAGTCCCCAAACCAGTGTTACATGCTTTGATTTTTTTTTTTTTTGCTGTGGTACCATTTCACAACCAGGTCCCAGATCTATTATGATTACCTGCTGCTATGCAGTGGATCACCTCAAAACTTAGTGACTTATAGCAACAAGTTTTTTTTATTATTCTCAGTATTTCTGTAGGCCAGAAGCATGGGAAGGGTACAGCTGGGTGGTACAGCTGGACTCAGACTCTTACGCGGTTGTAGTCAGATGGTGGCTGAAGCTACAAGAGTGGGAAGAGGCTGCTGAGGGCTGATGGAGAATCATTCTTTCTTTATGAGGTCCCAGGGTCCCTCCATGTAGCTCCTCCTCCTCAGGGGCTAGTCTGGGCTTCCTTATAGTACAGTGACCTCAGGATGGTTAGTTTATATGGTAGCTCAGGGCTCCAGCATGAGTGCTCCAGCCAGCAAGGGAGAAGCGTTCATTCCTTTTGCAACCTTGAAACACAGTATCACTTCTACCATAGCACGGGTCTGTCCAGATTCAAGGAGAAGGAGCATAGGCTACACCCCCCAATGAGAAGGCTTCCAAAGGCACTTCTAAGAAGCACCTACAAGTGTGAAAGACTGTTGTGACTGTCTTTGGAAAACCGGCCACAGATACGTCTTGCTGTTGTTGCCTAGTCGCTAAGTTGTGTCTGACATTTTGTGATCTCACGAACTGGATCCCGCCAGGATCCTCTGTCCATGATATTTCCCAGGCAAGAATACCAGAGTGGGCTGCCATTTCTTTCTCCAGGGGATCTTCCTGACCCAGGGATCAAACCTGCATCTCCTGTACTGGCAGGTAGATTCTTTACCACTGAGCCACCTGGGAAGATGTGATCTCACGAACTGGATCCCGCCAGGATCCTCTGTCCATGATATTTCCCAGGCAAGAATACCAGAGTGGGCTGCCATTTCTTTCTCCAGGGGATCTTCCTGACCCAGGGATCAAACCTGCATCTCCTGTACTGGCAGGTAGATTCTTTACCACTGAGCCACCTGGGAAGCCCAGCTATCTTTTTTTTTTTTTCCTTGTTTAAGCCCAAATTGTCCAGATGTGGCCAGTTAGAGTCCTTTCAAATTGCAACTGTATCCTTTCGACAAGATCCCATGATACGCTGCTGAAAACAAACACATCAGGACATTTCTAGTGGCAACCTAAATATAAATTTAGGGGATACACCCAAATTATTATGTTTCATTATCTTTTATTCGGCCTCCCAGCTGGTGCAGTAGAAGGTCCCCTGGAGGAGGAAATGGCAACCCACTCCAGTATTTTTGCTGGAGAATCCCATGGCCAGAGGAGCCTGGCGGGCTACAGTCCATGGAGTCACAAAGAGTCAGACATGACTGAGCATGCACGCACACACAACTTTTATTAACACACTGCTAAATTTAGTTAGCTAATTTTTGATTAGGTCTTTCACAGCTCTGTTTAAAATTTGCCTTTCTTTGGTAAATACCGTTCTTGCTAGGCATGAGTATCAAGTTCATTCTAGCCTCAGAAGTATATCCACTTTTCCTGCATTCTAGAATGGTTTGTGTGAAATTGAAATTTTTATTACTTGAATGTTTGATAATTTGTTAGTACTCCTATCTGGACCTGATATCATCTTTGTGGGAATTTTTCTAACTAGAAGCCTGATTCTATTTCTTTAATGATCATAAACTGGGTTTTTTATTTCTACTTGAGTAAGTTTTGCAAAGTTTTATTTTACTTTTTTCTTTTTTAGGAATTTGACCATCAGAGCTTTCAAATCTATTGGCAAAATAAGATTCTGTTATGGTTTTAATTTTTGCAGCTTCAAAAATTACTTTATTTTTCCTATTATATATTTACTCTCTTTCCCTCCTCTCTCTTCCCTCCATTTTTCCTTTATTCTCTTTCAGAGTTTTGTCCGTTTTATCAGTTCTTTCTAACAATCTGCATTTGGCTTTATCATTTCTGTTGATTTCTTCTTTCAACTCTATTGTTTCTTTGTAATATACTTTGTTATTCACTTCCTTCTCCTTCACTTGGGTTTCCTCCGCTAGTCTTTACCCACCTTTGTGAACTGGATATTTAATTCACTGACTTTGGTCCTTCTACTTTAATGAAATTAGGTAAGATAATGGATTTCCCTCCAATTTCTACTTTAGCTGCATTCCACAAATTTTAATATGTAATGTTTGTTATTGTTTACTTAGATATTCTCATTTTTCTTTGACTCATGTATTGCTTAGAAAAGTGTTTCATCCTCAAACATATGGGAGTATCTCTAGTATTCTTTTTCAAATTTCTTACTTTACTGTATCAGGGCAGAAATTTCATGAGAACTGCTTTACGGTTTAGCTTGGGGCAAGATTCTGAAACTTGCCGTGCACACACGAGAAACACATCCCTTCACCACTTGTGTGCACTCTGGGTTACAATTTCAAACTTTGCTTTTAGTTCTTTTAGTTACAACTAATTGCGTCTACTGATTTTTAAAGTTTCCACTGTATTTTTCATTTCTAGACATTATACTGGGCTTCCCAGGTGGCTCAGTGGTAAAAGAATCTGCCTGCCCAGGCAGGAGTTCCAGGAGATGCTAGTTTGATCCCTGGGTCGGGACGATCCCCTGGAGAAGGAATCGGCAGCTCACTCCAGTATTCTTGCCTGGAGAATCCCATGGACAGAGGAACCTGGTGGGCTATGTCTATTGGGTTACACAGAGTCAAAGACGACCGAGCATGCGTGCACCCAGACATGACACTTGGCTGTGTTTTAAATAATCAAGATCATATATGACAGCCTTACTCTTTGTTCATATTTTCAGGTCCTTTTTAAAATAGATCTTTATAAGATATTCCACCTTTTTTATTTTTTTATGCTGTGCCTGTTAATTCTAATATCCGAACTTCTGGTTTTACTGGGTTTTACTTTGGTGTCTTTTTAAACTTTTTAAAAATGTGTTCTGGTTTCTGACTGTGAGCTCACATTCTTTGGATGGCAACCTGTCAAAATCATCTGAGGCCTCTGCTGAAGAAGGTTCTTCTAGACAGGATTTGCATTCCCTCTGCCATGTGCCTGGGAGCACTACCCACAGGACAGCTTTGAACTAAATTCCTGGCTTGAGGTCTTTTCAGACATGTCTGCTATATGAATTCCACTGAAACCCCAGCTCGTGGTTCTAGTTGTCAGAGGAGATATTTTGACCCTTCCTTTGGCACCAAGTCTGGGGGCAGGCAGTTTTCTTAACTCATCCCTAAGGGGCGACAGGCATGCTTATCATCTACCCTCACATGACACGTGCAGCCTCTGGAGGCTTCAGCATGGGTTTCCTGACTGACGTGTCCTGGGCTTCGTTCCTGTCCCCTATATCGCTCTCCCCCCTTTTAAACCTTTATGGCCACACTGCAAGACAGGTGGAATTTTAGTTCCTGACGGGGGACTGAACCCAGGTCTCCTGCATTGGGAGCATGGAGTCTTAACCAATGGATCAGCAGGGAAGTCCCTCTACCATATCTCTTGACATCATTAACATTCAAAGCTCAAAGTCACCGGCATTTGGCAAACATCCTCACAGCTCAAGGCAGCTTCAGAGCTCTGATTTTCAACTTTTACTGTTTGTGACCTCTTAGGAAATCTCCACTTTCCTGCTTCTCACTGGCACCACTAAAAAATTTATTTAAATGTTTTATCCATCATTTAAATTATTTTAAGTGAAAGTGTCAGCTAAGGAATCTAGCCACACAGCTAGAAACAAAAGCCAGCACAAATGGTTCTCAGCTTTTCATCTTATTATTACCCACTCTTCCTGAAATAGTGGGTAAATGTGATTACTTAGGTTTGATGAAAGAAAATAACTAGGTCCACTCAATCCAAGGCTGTCTAACCCAGTTCATTTCAGAAAGTACTCACTGCACATGTCCTAGTTTTCCTATAGGTCCGTTTAGAATTACAAGATGCAACCCAGCCAAGCCAAGCCCTAGCATGGGTGAATAACAGCTAACCATATTGGCAAACACGGAGTCTGCTCACAAGATGGGCCAGCACTGTGCTAAGCTTTTTTAAAATTATGTATTTAAATCCATACAAGTGCCGTGAGATAGAATTATTACTACCACTTTAGAGGTGAGTAAGTCAAGGCACCGAAGATTAAGCAACTTGTCCAAAATAACATGGCTAGTAAGTTGGGTCATACTCAGAATGTCTGGCTACGCAAATTTGAAAAAAATACATAGAAAAGTTAGAGAACACCGTGGTAAAGGATGTGAGATTATATGAGAAATAAGAATAGGAGAGAGTGCGCAGGTAACGGCTGGAACTGCTGCAGGGGGGCCAGCTGATAGGCTGAAGAGACTGGGGCTGCTCCGCACTGCGGGCATGATCTGCCTGCCTGCTGATGTAACTAATATTCCCCATGATGTGGCCACTGCACACGTACGCCTCTTCCTGATGAGAAGGGCACATCTTGCTCCTCTCCTCCTACATCCTGCCCTATGTTAATTACGGTGCTTTTCTAGTAAATCTCCTTGGCTTCATGTAAGTCCTTTCACAGCACAGCAGCCAACAAATTGGGAAGCATTGTTCCTAAAGGCAAGGGGTGGGCCATGAGTTGTAGCTCCAACTCTGTTAGAGGCCAGCGATGTTTGCCTGCTTCTTGCCTCTGCTGATGACATTTCGGGGTAAAAACAAGTATGGGAGGGAGCACAAGTCACAAGATAGCTTTTATAAAATGCCTATTATAGAAATAATGAGAACCCAATAACTACCAACTGCAGAGGCAAGAAAAATAATAAAAATAATAAAGCAGAAAATGTACAAAGCAAACAATTAAGACCATTTTATTAAAACAGTACTTGCTACTTGGCAAGCATTAATTCTCACCACACAAGGGCAGTAAATGTTTATCAACTGAATTCTGTATGTTAAGAAATTCACACAGAAGACGTTAATATGCTCCCCAAGCTCTAGGATACTTCACAGCCCAGATTAAAAGTTAGCCAGGCTCACTATCAGGCTGAGATGTCATCTCTCATTAAATTCTAAATCAACTCAGAGAACACAACATGTTTATTATTTTTCCAACACCATGCAACTGACTCTGGAAGAGCCAAGAGAATCTTTGGGATAAATACATTGATTAAAAGGTACTTTACATATCTTTTTTAACCCAGTGAACCAAAATACATAAATCAGAACTATTCTGGTCTACTGAGTACTGTAAATGTATATTTAGATGTAACAAAATATCAGTGGGAAATATCTTTGGAAAGTAATTACTTTACAATATATGTGGAATGTTTGTAAATGCTTAAAGCAACTGATCCATATTAAAGACCTAACTTACATGAAGAGACACAAGTATTAATTACCAAGCTGGAAACTCACTTGCAGACTTATAGCCCAGAGTTAATGTTTACAGATCATGGAATAAATACCATAAAATAAAATAGTTTAATGCAAGACTTAACTGTCTAAACCAGGGACCCAGTTGTAGACACCAGCTTCATCGGAGATGCTGGAGAGAGGCTAAGTAGATAAGGGTGACTCCCGCCTTTACACTAAGTTCCTCCTTGCTTCTTGCTCTCTTTCCCACCTCCGCCCTTACTGACATTGGGTTCTCCTGGGCTGTTATTATCAGTCCCGTATCTGAGTCCAAACAAGGACTCAGTGCCTTTACAGCACACTCAGGTAACTTAATGCTCACGGATATTTTGGCATTTCAACTTGTTCCTATTGATTTCTCAAAAGTGTACCTGATGCTCCATGTCAGTTTCAAGGAGGCATTAGGGAGCAGTGCAGACTGTGGCAAACAGGCAAGTGTGTGCACTCTTTAAGGACATGGCTACTCACTCCAGCCTATGCTTGCCAAGAAGTCACATGGCCCAGAGTTAACAAAGGATTTCATTTTCCAAGATAATCATCCTAATTGGATCTGTTACTAAATTTCCTTATTTATTTATAGTAAATGCTGACAACTTACTCATGTTAAAACAGAAATACAAACAACCCCCTTGCAGGTCAACACTATGTAAATCAAACAGTATGACCATCAGATTATTCCGGTCCACAGAATACCAGTTTGAGACCTGTCACACAGAACAAATACGGAACAGACACTGGGCCTAGGGGTCTTAGGAAAAGCTTGTGTTTGTTTTCTGACAAAGAGGCACACAGGCTTGGTGAGTTGCCCAGGTTGGTTATGACATGGCTTGTTGGAAGTTTTGGGACTTCTTCAGGACTCAAAATGACTTTGGGGTGCTCATAAGGAAAGACGGGATTGAAGCAGTAATGGTGGGCTTAGGTATTAACAAGCAGACGGGAGGGAGGCACATGGGGGTGAAAAGTCCTTTCAGCCCCTTGAATGTAGGAGCAGAGTCCCCACCAGGTGCAGGACAAGGCAGCCTCCAGGCCGAGTCTCCTGTGCCCACCAGGCCCTGCCCTCCCACTACAGTGGCCTTTCAGCCTCTGCCATCCAATATCCTGGCCCATATCCTGGCCCACAGAACAGAACTCTCCCTCCAGGCTCCTGGGGCCTGGGGGAGAAAGAGCCTGGTGGCAGTACACTGTCTATATCAAAGGGCGGAAGCCCAGGTTCGTCCAAGATCAATAGCCTAGGCCAGCATCCTCACCTCTCCTCTGAGTTTCATGGTATCTGGCCTGAGCTTTCCACCAGTCCTCCACACTGCTTCCTCTCCCATCAGGGGCAGCCATAGCGGTGCCTGACCTTAAGCTTTTCAAGGGCTGACCACTTAGAAATGGCTTTGAGGATATGCTTGAGAGCTGAGAGTCCTCGGAACAAGGGTCCTAAGGAGGCCCCATTAGAAAGACACAGGAACACGTCTTCACAGAGGACTCTGAATATTCTATTACAATGAGGGTTAATGTGAGGGTCACCTACTAACTGAAGCACCCAGCCTACCAAATCATTAACCCTCCCAAAGCCCATGTTCCCTCATCCATAAAATAGAAGGTCACACAAGCGGGCCACACTGGACTGCCAAGTGTGGAGACAAGTTAACTCAGCAAAGCTTACAGTGGGGGCTTCAATAATGAGAGTTATCGCCACATATTTCATCCCCCATGGTCCCCTTCCTTCAAGAGAAAAAGAAAATATTTAGAAGCGTTTTAAGCAAAAGTCAAAGCAGAGACTTTAGAAATCTCAACCAAGATGCCCGTCACTAGGAAATGGTAGCTGAGTATCTGGGATATGTTGGACACTGCACCACCTTGAGAGACAGGAAAACCTGCCCCAAGGGTGGGAAGAAAAGGAAGAAAAACCACCAGAGGGAGCCCAGAGGTCTATGCACACCAGTTCATGACCTCACACCGCCCTCTGCTACTCAGTAGCCACGGGGCTTCAAGTCCATCACTTTTGCTGTTCAAGCATGTCTCCACCTTTGAAAATAACGGCTGACCCCGAAGGAATGTTCCAGATGTGGGGCTGAATCATGGGATGATTCCATGAATGTCAGCACCAGAAAGAGAGTTAGACTTTCCAAGGAGGCCACGACCACCGCCACGCAGAGCATTCAGGCAGCTGTTTGGTGGTAGGAATGCAGTCATGAAGACTGGCTGTGGGACTGGCCTTGGAAACAAACAGTGAGGCGAGGGAGGAGGTGGCTCCTGGACCAGAGGGCTAGGAGCACGCCCAGCATGGTCTCAGACCTCCGAAACGGGGCTCAAACAGCACTGGCACGTCTCTCACTACACTCTGAGTGTCTCTGATCCATGATAATGGCATCCTGATGGATCCTCCTGTCAGCGCTGGATAAGCAATGAGCTAATAGATGTCAAACAGCATTTGCATTTCTGAGATGGCTTCATCTGCTCCCTCTCGCTGGACTCTCCAAAGTGAACTTTGAAATCTGGACACACGGGTCCACTCTGGGCAGCAGCTCTTCCAGAAACCCCATGGGAAAGAAACACTTATTTAATTATTTCCTACACAGACAAACAGCTGAGCTTCTTACTCAACAACCACAACTGGCGGCTGCTTCTCAGCCTTTTCATTTTGGAAGACATGCAGTTCCCTAAGAGACACATGGACATGTCGATCACCCCTTGTGGTTTAAGTATCTTTCATTCATTCATTCAAAGCACACATCACAACAAACTGTCTTGTTCATTAGAAAGTCTGCAGAAGGCCCAGGTTTGGGTTGGGAGAGCACTGGGGAGGCTGGCCTCTGGAATATGACCCAAGAAACAAGCCATGAATCTAGATTCACCCAAGCTCCTTCTGGATGACGACAGCAGGGTCAGAATGGAGTTCTTAATTTGGGTTTCAGTTCCAGGGACATATGCAGCTATCTGAACAGGCTGCAAAATAGTCTGTGTGGGGAGCATCTGTATTTGTGGGGTCACTCGAATGCAGCGCCAGGCACACAGTAATGAATGGATATTCTGGCTCTCCCTGGCTCTATTTTAAACTGTCATCATTTTAAACCATGAAGTATGTCAAGTGATAATTAAACCTCACCACAGACAGACACTGTGAAAATGATTAACTTTTACCATTTCCCCCACACACATTCTGAATATTCTGAATCCCCTAGGTATGGAATCATTACACTGACAGATGAGAAAAGTCGTCTTCACACTAATTTATTCTTAAAAGAACCATAACAGGATTGAAAATTCTGTGCCTTCCCATTGTGTTTTAATTTGAAAACGTCTGCTGTCAACTCATACTTGTGTAGAGGAAGCCTGGTGGGGAGGAGACCAGAGCTGACGCCACAGCTCCAGCCCCGCCTCTGCTAGCTGTGTGACCAGGGACAAGTCCCTTGCCGCCTCTGAACATCGTGTTTCTCCACTCTTCAAGTCACCAGTGATAGTGTCTTCACGGCATCCCATGCACAGCTTTCTTAAATGTAGTGAATGAGATGACAAATGAGAAAGTCCTTTGAAAGCAAAAAGTGGCCTGGTAACACTATCCAAGTATAAGATGCACATTCTGTATAAAGGGGTGAGGAACAGCTTTGCAGATCTGCTGTCTTTAAAAAAGAAGAAAGAAAGAAAATAGAAAAAAAAAAAACAAAAACTTCAACTCATTTTATTTTCAGCTGAAGTTTCTAAGCATGAGATTAGATCTGACCCTGTCAGATAAATGTCTCCTCTTAGCCACAGGACTCCTATTTTGTGCCCAAATATGCAGTGATTCACACAAATGATAAAAATTCAAATGAAGCAGCCAAGCAGCTGGAGGGGAATGCTGCTTCTAGCAAAAAGAGAGCACAAATAACTGCTAAAATTAGTAAAACAAACAGACTGAAATGTATTTTCACTCCCACAACTCTTTTTCCAGACCTGTGATTTTCTCCTTTCAGGCCCATTTCTTCTAAATGTGGAGGCCTCTGGTTGTCTCTGGCAGCGGCAGCCTGCAGGGTCCCATCACCCTAACCCTGCAGGTACTTCAGCTGCAGAGTGATCAGTCCCGCTGGCAAATGGGAGCATTTCCATCAGAATTGTACAAACACTGCTGAATTTCCATCAGGAACATGCTTTCCTGGATGACCTCAGCTAAGCCCATTTTAATTCTTTGATCAATTTCCTATGGCGTTCAAAGGGTTCCCTGTTTTTCTCTATTTACAAAATAAAATTCCAATGCTTGTGTCAGAGGGCTTTTATGAGGATTAAATAAGAGATGAGTATGTTAAAATGTTTCCATTAAGAACTCTTCTGATCTAAGCAATTTATATTAAAGCAGTGAAGTAAGCCTTTACTACTATATTAATCTATCAGTAAAAAAAAATCAGTGAAAGTGAAAGTCGCTCAGTCTGATCCTTTGCGACCCCATGGACTGTAGCCCACCAGGCTCCTCTGTCCACGGGATTCTCCAGGAAAGAATACTGGAGTGGGTAACTGTTCTCTTTCCCAGGGGATCTTTCCAACCCAGGGATCAAACCCAGGTCTGAGCGACCACGGAAGCACAAGAAGCTGCTTACTTAAAAGTGGCTGGTGAACGAGAGCACCGGTTTTCTGTGAGGACCAGGTCTCCCCACCTCAACTGTGTCCCTGCCTGCTATCAAATGCCCATTTGGAAGCAGCAGTGCAGAGAGCTCCCACCATCTCCTTTCCAAGAAAGAAGCAGGATCTCTCATCAAAAATGGAAAATAAAGCTCCTGGAAGCCTCATGGAGATAAATACTAAAGTCACCAAAGGGTGGGGCCGGTGGGGGGAGGAGATTTGACATTAGCTTTTGATCTGTATGCTCTTTCGCTGAAGAGCTAAGGAAAGCAGAATGTGTTGGGGTCCAAACAAACAATAATACACTCACAGTTCAGGCCAGAGGATGCTTACTGCACCTTACCTGGTCACTATGTCTGTCACAAGGGAAGGGAGTCGAAGGAGCAGGAGACCCCCTTGCTGGAGGCAGCTTGTTAAGAAAACCAAACAGGCCTCCATTTGTCATCAGGGATCTGGGTTCCAAGCCACATCCCCTTTCCTCCTTGGAAGATGGGAGCAATGCCCTACCCAGAAACACTAGGTAAATGTTTCCTGCAGCTTAGCCTAAGCCTGCTTTTGAGGCACTCAGCACCCCTCGGGGGTGGAGGATGTAACACAGATTCAGATGTGGAATAACTTAGTAACTGATAACATGCACCTTCCTGCATCATGTCCCCTTTGTGGGAAGAGCCCCCATTGTCATCTGGGCATATACCTCCCTCTCACTCTCAGGTGCGCAGCCGTGACCCTGCTAAACCCAGCAGCATGCAGCATCCCCCTGGCCTCAGGCACTGATTCAGGATGGGGCATGTGACCTGAGCTCATCCAATCTGAGTAGCACTTCCAGAGGAAAAGACTTGGAGGTGTAAGGGAGGTTGGCATTCACCATGGGGAGAATCAACTGCAAGAGGGGAGATGAGTGAAACCAGATCCTGGTACCCTACGTTAGTTAGGTTTGCCTGAAGCCAGCACCCCTCACGCCTCCATCCTCCACCCAGCTTTCCAGTTAACTAAGCCAACAAGATGTTCCTTTTGTTTGGGCTACTTGGACAGCATTTTGCTATTTCCAACAAGAAAATTGACCCCACTAATCAAGTGTGCCCAAAAGAGACCCTCTGCCAACGGAATTGTCCCTTGGAGAGAAGACTCTGAAACATCATTTCCACCACATTATTCAGGGAGATGCTCCCCTTGGCTCCCATGTTGGTGTTCATACAGCAAATACTCCCCTGCTTTGGGGTCTGCCCCTTACAAGGCACCTGGCCCTGACACATGGCAGCTGGGCCTTTCTGTCTGCAGGAAACTCTTGTATCTCCCCAGCTGACACTTTCATGGACACACATGCTCTGTAAAGGCAAGGACCACACCTCGTCATCACTGCACATCCAGCAAATTCCAGTCCATCTGAGGAAACTTTCATTAGCACCCAATAAGCCTTCCCAAAACCCCAAGAATGGTGCTTACCTTTCTACCAGAGTGATTTATCTTTTAGAAGTAGTCATGACCAAACCAAGCTCCTCAACGTTGCTTCAGAAGCACTGCAGGAGTGAGGGGGCACTCAGGGACTAAGAACTCTCCACAGAGGCCTCTGGAGAGTGGGTGGGTGGACAGCAACTGGCCTAGGTACCTGGGTGAACTAGCCCCATGCACGTTTCAACGACGCTGACTGTACTCACACACCAGCCCGGACGGCCACCTGCTGCCCGCACCCAGGACCTGGAGGCTGCTGGTCATTGCCCACACCCCACAGAGCTGGTGGCTGGTCAGTGCTAGTTCATTTCTGGGGCCCATGTTTCCTGACTTTCCGAGAGCACAAAGCAAGCTAATGTTACCTCATGCAAGATTCAACATTTTGCAAAAAAAAAAAAAAAAGTTGTCTATACACACACACACCCTGAAGCATTTTCTTGAAGCCCAGTGACAGTCCCAGCCAAAAAGCATAATCAAAAAATGAGTGTGCAGAGAACGAGAGTGTGGGTTGTAAAGTCCTAGACCTCTGGCCCTCGTTGCCTGATCTGCAGGGGCCCTCCAGGGGCATGCGGCTTGTTCATCACGGCCAGCGTCTGCACCAGAGGGCACCCCGTGAAGCCCTCGCCGCACCCAAGGGGAGAAACAGGCCAGTTGCACAGCAGCAGTGAGCGCCCACAAGAGTTGGGGCTGACCAGGACAGAGCGCACTGCCAGGCCTCACTCCCCCAAACGGGACTCAGCACCTTGCAGGTTACTCCCCGTGTGGGCTCTGTGTCTGAGGAAGCTGAGAGAGGAAAGATCTCATGTTGAGACAACACACGCTGAAAATAAGGCAGTGGGAGTTTTGGGGGGTTCTCTTTAAGAGTTTTTAACAGATGAACTAATTCTGATGACAAGAAAGGAATTAGATCACAATGGTCAGTTAGATTCTGTACCTTGTTCCCAAGAAAGACTGCTGAGTAGCAATAAAATAGAAGAGACAGAAACAAATGATTTTTAAGTCACAGATAATTAACCCCAGAGGCTCACTGATGGTACATTAATATTGCTGGGGCAAGTGGCTTAACAAGTTTGCAGAGGACCTCAGAGTTTGTACGCAACAGATCATTTCAAAGGTTCCTGAAAAGCAGAGAAACCCCTTCAGGCTTAGGGGCCAGGCAAGGGGCAAAGATGACAAATATCAGCCTCTATTGCTGGGATCTCAGAGAAGAGAAGGGACTGCCTGCTTCCCTGGGGAAGGATGGGATCTCAGCAGGTCTCCTGGGGTGCCATCACCTCTGCTTCAGGGTCTTGACAAGCCAGCCTAGTGTGCTTCACAGTGAGGCCGTCTCAGGAAGGCCTCGCCCTACTGTCCTTATGAAGCTGCAGAGGTTCACACCCTTTGAGGGGTATGACTTCTCAGACAATGTGACTCTTTTCCCACCCATTCCAGAGAGGGGCCTAGGGACACACTTCGCAACGGCAACTCCCAAGGAGACTTCTCACCACCAACACAACTTACTGCACAGGGCTTCTTCACCCCACCCAGACCCACCACAAGCACATACCTCATTTGCACGAGCACCTTTCAAGGACTTTCTATCTGAGGGACCCGCAAGGTGTCAGAAAGAGCAGAGTGGCTCCCTAAGGATGGTCATTAAGGAGAGGGAGCCCTCCCAAGGGCGGCGGTGGGAAGAGTAAGTGCAGTAGGCGAGACGGGGTGCCCACAGCTGGACAACCTGGCAACCCCACGCCTGCGATTTTACTTTCCGAGAAATTTTTCTTTCTCTGAGAGAGCCGAGTCAGCCCTAGGGTGTGTGGGGATCTGTGTGTACCAGGTGGGAGACCCCGCAAGGAAGGGCCTCGATCCCTTCTCTCCCAGGGCTCACCCTACACAGCAGCGTGGGAGCCTCCACTGGAACACAGAAGACCGCGGCCGCCAGCACCATGCGCCATAGCGCTGAGGCAGCGGGCCTGGTGTCACACACATTCAATCGGTAGCGTGAGCGGCTCCCTGAGCTACACACAGCAAGGTCCTGCTTCTTCCAACTCAGGGAGAAGGCAGACATTGGCCAGGTGACAGGAGGAAGCACTCACCCAGAGCCTGGAGGACCCTTGATTAAGGGAGAGCATGTAACAGGCAGCAGAGACAACTCAGGCTCACTCGGCCTTAGTCCATGGCCGGGGTTCCCATGCCCAGACACTTAGAATTGTTTTCAAGAAGCTTGGCGTCGCCCACAGCCTGAGAATCCTCTGGCTAAGGCTGTGCTTGGTCCTTGGGAAAGGCCATTGTCTGCCTGAGTTTTATTATGATGAAGTAATTAAAAAGAAATAGGAAGGATTTAGCATGTGATGCTCAAGACAGTTTCTGACCTCAGTGCCCAGAAAACCCTTAATCTGGGAATACAAATTTTATGCATGTTTGTGGTTAAGTTTTTAAAGACATCATCAAGAGAGCTCTTTCTCTGACTGCAGAATAAGAGGATCTGAGCAGAGAGTTTAAGATTCTGGGCTAAATTTCAGAAAATCCTTCACAGGAAAAGTTAACAGACTAAGAGTCGCAACATCATCTGTAAGTCAGCTTGAAGACAGAGGAATGGGTTTGGTGACTGAGACGTTCTTTGTGGTATATCTGAGGTGAAACCTATAGATACAGTATGAAAATAACCATAGTGAAGACCACCAACTCCACTGTGCATTGATGCCACAGCCCACACTGGGCCGAGGGCTCTCCATGCTGAATCCGTCCCCATAATGTGTCTAGGAAGCTGTGAGGGCATGCTGCCCAGCATCCTTTCTCTATGGACCAAACCTGTACCCACTGTGGCATTTGACTGAGGGTGAATCCCCAAGGGAAGAACACATGATCTTGCCTGGCCAAATCACACTAGTTCAACCCCTCCTTGCCAGTAACTGGTTTAGGGCTTGACTCATGCCAGCAAATCAGAATCTTCACAGAGACCTTTTTCTGCTTACTCTGGAGGAAAGTAGTTTCACCCTCTCAGATGGTGAACAGTCAGTCAGGAGTCTGTGAGCACCAGCTGCCAGGAGCCAGGCTGCAAGGCTGAGTGGAAGAGGCTAAAATGCCAAGAGAAGGAAAGAAAAGGAGTGTAAGGTCTTATAGGAGCTGTTTTTGAGGCCAGATCCACCCTCCCTTAGATTCTGTAGTTTCACAAGGTGTTTCGGCGTTAGCCAGTGTGAGCTGGGTCTCTACAACGCAGAGTTAGGACTGAGGGTCTGTTCTATTACTGTCCTAAGCTTTTTCAGAGAAGATTGAGTAACTTCCCCCAAGTCACACTGTGAGTAAGCGAAGTAGGATTCTGCTAATTGGTCGTGGCCAAACTGCGTGCCAAATCATATGCAACCAGAATACACCAGCCAGTGGTGTCGTCCACTCCCCACTCAATCTGGGGCACAAAGGTACAGTATCAGTTATCCAGCAGATAAAGAGAAAGCACTCTCCAGAAAGAGTCAACTGCTGTGGAATCAGACACTGAAGGAGACAGGTGCCACCCCCAACTTTTTGGAGCCCAATAACTGCTGGAGAAAACAAGCAAGTTCCACTGTATAGAGTGGGGGTAGGATAGGGAAGGAAATCCCATTTCTCTCCCCAGATGGCAGTCTTGATTGGAAAAGGACTACCCCACTGCCCCAGGCACTGACAAATCTGAAAGGCTTCCTTTTAAGTTCCCTACATCTGCAGCCGTTAAAGAAGTTAGGAGTTTATTAATCTGCTTCATCGAAGAGAGTCAGCCACTTTACATTATACCAAGATCGATTATGCAGGCAACCGAGAGACCCAGAAAACATCTGCTAAACAAAATCAAAATTAATGGTAAACAGACTGCAATTCTTGATAGCTGAAGTTCACCCAGATGCAAAGAACTAAAAAGGGGCTATTAGAGGCAGCTGCCAATTAAGGGAATAATTCCAAGGGTTTTCACAAAGTGAGGCTCTAGTTACATACTCAGGACTGGCAGGTCATGTTTATGTAGGAGATTTGCATTGCTAAGGAGACAGAGCCACCCTGGCTGTGTGACTGTCACTTTCCTCTCTTTTTCTGTGAAGACAGCAGCACCCCTCCTCTCCAGTCTCCCTCACAGCCCTGCTGGAAGCCACGACAGGCTGGGCTAGACGGCAATGTGTGAGTGAGCCATCGTAGGGAAGATGGGTAATGCAGCATGACATTGGTGCCCACCCCCTAAACCCACAGCCGCTAATCACAGCACAGTCACAGACATCTGGAATAGCTTACTGATCACCCCATGCTCTAAGAGATGGCTGACAAGGGCTGAATTATCCTGGCCGCTTGCTCAGCTCACTCGAGTGTTCTCTCATGACTGTAATTCAGCATGATGGGATCAGTTAAGAGAAAAGCACCGGTTTGGGTAGACAGATCCCAGCAGTTATCATCAGCACCAGCCCTCAGAGTGGACATGGGAGTGTCTTGGTGAGGTGAGGTTGGCACCTTTTGTGGAAGCCTCAGAAAAAAAGTTGAAATTCAATTGTAGGTGACTAGAAGGAGGTGTAAAAACGCCTGCATTAGAGAGGTAATGAAGTAGCAGCCATCTGCCTTCCCTGTGCTGCTGGCAAAGGGGGACCCAGAGCAAGAGGATGATGTAAGACTGCCCTGGAGGTAGAAGGAGGGCCAACTGGGGTACCAAGAGATCCTCCCAAGGTTGCTGTCCTGCCACAATATCTGATCCTCTATCGCCCTCCAGGTTCCCCTGAGAGCCCTTCCCACAGATCTAAATTGGAAACAAAGCTCCCCTAGAAAGTTTTCTTCCAAGAGGCCCTCTCAGCTCTCTGGGCTTGGCAGTGATCATGTATACTTAGAAATCCTTGGGTGATGAAGCGAGATCAAATCATCACCTGCCCATTAGAGAGAGGTTCAGTGTCTCAGAGAGACGTTGGTCCAGAGGGACGTTGGCCCAAAGGCTTTTTATTCCTACTAAAACAAGCATGAAAAGGAAGGAGTCTCATGGAAGGTGCCATCTGCTCTGCTTATATCATGGGTTACGGAGAGTCAAGGGAGATAAAGAACATGAAAGCTCTTGGAAAACTTTGGAATATCTAAGATACAATTAACGTTATCTCACCACTCTCTCTACACACCACCTTTGGAAGACAGTCACATGCTGGGGCATGTCCTGGGCTCTGTCAAAGCGGTCCCTCTTTGTGGACCTTTGCAAGGGCACTGTGTGGAAGCCCAGCCAGAGATGATTAAAAACAAATCAAGATGCCATGGGAAACTAAGTTTGGGAAATGCTGCATATTACACTCTCTTTTCAAAGTCCTATTTAACATCTTCACAACCTAAGAGATTCTGCAATAAAAATAACAACCAGCTTGATACTGAGTCCAGCGTTTGCCAAGTGTTTTATTTTCCTATGGCTGCTGTAGCAAAGTTCTATAAAGTAACTGACTTAACGAGTTCAGTTCCGTTCAGTCGCCGTGTCTAACTCTTTGTGACCCCATGAATCGCAGCACGCCAGGCCTCCCTGTCCATCACCAACTCCCGGAGTTCACTCAGACTCGCGTTCATCGAGTCAGTGATGCCATCCAGCCATCCCATCCTCGGTCGTCATCTGTTTTCTCCCAGTTCTGGAGGCTAGAAGTCGGAAATCAAGGTGTTGGCATGACCACCCGCCCTTTGAAGGCTCTAGGGGACGATTCTCTGTCGCTCCTTCCTAGCTTCTGCTGATTGTCAGCAGCCCTTCCTGCTGCTCGGCTTATGCACTCAGTCTATTCTGTGCCTCCTTTAGAACATGCCATTCTCCCTGTGTCTGTGTCTAAATCGCTCTCCTCAAAAGGATCTCACTTATTGGATCATGGTCCATCCTGTTCCAATACGACCTCATTGTAATCACACATTTGCCAGGACTATATTTTCAAGTAAGATCACATTCACATATTCTGGGTTAGAACTTCAAAATATCTTTTTGGGAGACACAATCCAATCTATAATACCAAACCTATTTGAACATGGAGCACTTTCATCGATGCATCAGCTGGGAATATCTGGATATCCACAGAATACTTCCTATAAGTGCCTCTGTAGAACCAAATGATTCAGCGCCTCTCTTGTATATCACCGGGACAGGATCAGAGTGACAAATACATATACAAGGCAATTTTTAAATTTGCACTTAATTCAGGAAATGACTGTTGAACAACTATAGGCCCCGGGCTAAGGCCTTGAGGAATTTAGGAGTGAAAGAGGGGAGGGTCTCAGCTCTCAGGAAATGAATGACTTACTAGGAGCCCTTAACTCCCAGGTAAAGTGGGTAAGCAAAACTCTTCAGAAAGAGAGTTGGAAGGGATAGGAGAGAGGTGGGATTTCACAAGATGAGGGACAAAGAGCAGGCAGGCTGCAGGGACAATGCGTGGGGCAAGAAAGCCAGGCTACAGTCTGAGAACCAAGACAGCACTGGATGGGAGGAGCACAGGGGAGCTAAGGCACAGAGCCCATCTGAGGCACGCGGTGCATTCGCGCCACCCTGATGATCTCCAGCACAACCGTGACCTAGCCTGGACTCCGTTCCCACTGCTAATATTAGCTCCCTCACCTCTCACTCCACAGACTTAATCAAGAGCTTCCAAAAGTTATAGAGTGTAAAGTGGCAATTGGTCATCCATGTGTAGCTATGAGCCCTGGTTGGAGCTGATATCCTGAGTCAGATGCTATATAAAAACAAAACCAGAAAAGTATCTTAGGTTTCGTGGTCCAGAGGCTACCCCTCTAGACCTTTCCAGGATCTCCTGGGCCTGGTAGACTAGGCAGAAAAATTCAGAGGGTTAATGATCTGCTCCTCTTTCAGTGCCAGATCAAGTCAAAGCTAAGTGTTCATTGCTAGACAATAATGTATTATTTGTGTTTGCAGGAATGTTTATGGGAATATTCACAGCGCTTCTGCTATTTTTATTCCCACACACATACACTGTTCTGGGGAAGATTAACAACCCTACTACCCAAGCCACTGAATCTCAGACTTAAAAAATACTCAGAACTGACCTGCAAGGTCCCACTCGTCCTTCCTTCCTGCCAGGTTATAAGCACTGACACTAAGGCACAGGGCTAGCTCAGGAATTTTCAAACACTCAACTTTGACAGAAGCAAGCAAGAAACATCAGCTCACAGAAGGAAGAAAAATGTTTCTGTTACATCGAGACAAATTTACCAGTACAAACCCAAGGCATATGTTCCCAGTAAGCCAGTTATGAAAGATGCTGCTTCAAGAAAGAAGAGGGTTGTGGGGAAATAGAGCACAGCCTAACCATGCCTTTGCTCACCCTGAGACACGTAGTCTTCTAGGAATTTGGAGTCTCAGGTACAATAAGGTCTTTCAGGCCTTTGAGCAAAAATACACATGGTTTTCTCATATCCTAGCCTTACTATTTAAAGACATTTCTAGCACAAGAACAGTAAGAGTCCAAAACAGTTAAGCTCATGTGTGATTCCATAATGCAAATAGTGCTGTGCGCCAAACAGTCACACACACTCAGGAGTAGTGGAGTGAATAGTACTCTAAACCAAAGTTCATGCCAACTTGTCTCCTAATGGCTATTTTTCTCCAGGTTACATGGTTATAACGTCTGTTGTGAACACAACTTTGAATCAAAAACAGGCCTTCCCTGCCCCACCCACCTTCATCCAGCACCATTTGATTTTGATGTCCAAACGATGTGGTTTACACTATGGATGCAGTTCAGAGGACGCTGAGCCCAAAACCAGAGACGATGGCGAATGAGAGTGAAAGTCAGAAAGTTCATCCTAGAGCTAGATTAACCAGATCCTTTGTATCCAGGATTCCAGTACCACAGACAGCAGGAACCCACGAGTACAGACAGTATGGAAAGTTTAAGTCTAGAGGCACACTTCAGTAACATGACCCTTCTGTGTTGTTCATTGTGTTGCCTAAAATAAACTAACCAAGAGGCAAAGTTTTTAGATTTGAAAATTAGTACGGTATTTTCTCACTTCTAATGATTGGTGCTCTTTTTGGAGACAATACCACCAAGGAGGAGGTGTGGTTATAGCTAAAACCAAAGGCCAGACCCCAGACTAAGAACGCACTTTGGTTCCTAACTTCATCCTCCCATCCCTGAAATAAAGGGATGACTGGTGGTGATTTCCATAAATCATACACAAGACAGTCTCTTATTAGAGACTAGGTATCATTGAAAGCAAGTAAGAGTAACTTCAATTTCCACTAAAAGATTTCAGAAATTACCACCCATATATATTTACCTTAGTAATCAGAAAACAAATGCACTAGAGGAACTCTGGCAGGGAAAATAAAACATGGTGGAATTGTTTTCAAAAGGAAAATTACTTACTTATATCTACTTCAGCTTAACTAAAGTCATAAAAATCTAATCAGAAATATTTTTCACAGTGGCACCTTTTCCCAGTGATTGAACTATCTCAAACCATAAACAATTTTGATTGTTGATGTAGTTTTCACCAGGTTAAATAATTATTTCAAACTTCACTCAGAAATGAGGCTTCTTTTGAGAGACTGCAAATATTGTCACGAATGAGCCAGTTCCCTAGACCCCATCTCTGATAACTGAAGGTGGAAGACACAGTTCTCACAAGCAAACTTCGGCTTTCGTTCCTGCAGTCCCTGAGGCAAGTGCCGAGCAGTCAGCACCCAGAACAGGTCACATGAAATTTAAAAGAACAGGCTGCCCACAGTCTGAAGTTAATTTTAACTTTACCAAACTACATCCATATGCCCACAATGAGAATGAAATGAGTACGAGTGCATCTCCCCTACCTTCTCTTCTTGTGATGTCAAGGCTTCTGGATTCCTGCAAGACAAGAAAGATTTGGTGTTTTTGAAGAATAACTCATATGTAGAAATACTTGCAAATACCTCACCTCTTGTTAGACATTCACTCACAGAAGGGTGAACAATCTCATAAATAAAAGACTTTCAGCAGTGTTGGGGCTACTAAACTCTCAACATATACATACACATCTGTAAATGTAAACTACTTGCTGCTTTGCTGGCTTAGGCAAAAATACTGTTAATCATGCAGTTTTTAATGAACAGACCTAACTCTCATGGTCTTCCTTATATGGAAACTGGGCTGGTTCCAATTGTTAGGAAATACCTTGTTTTAAGTTGAATTCCCACCCTTGACCTAGACTGCAAGTGTTTGTAGGGAAAACATAAGCAGACAGGAGCCAGAATGTCGTGAGTAACAGCAGGCTGTGGTTGGTGGTGTCATGGTAAAGACCATTATTGTCCCTGTGCAGGCCACTGGCATGATCTGGTGATTGATTATGCTCCTCAATAATTTCCAAAGTGTGGGAAACTATGGACAATTCAGACAGCCACTCCATGCCACTGGACTAGATTAAGCCTTGGCTCTTAATTCCATCTCATCTTCCTGCAATGTGCAGAGCAATAAGCAAAGTGTTTCAGAAATTACATAGGTTAAAGACAGTCCTTGAATTGAAGATATTTACAGTTGAACAGAAGGGTACAGAACAAACACAAATTACTGAGAAATAAAGAGGAGATTCTGCCTTGACAAATACCAATATGTTCACAATCAAATGAAAAATGTAAGAAAAAAAAAGTTTTTTTTAAAGAACCTTTGCAAATAGCACAGAAGAATGGGCAGGCTTTCAGATAGCAATACGGGAGGGAGGGTCTACCAGGAAGAGAGAATAGCTTAAGAAAAGGCCAAAAAGTACAAGGCATGGTTCAGGCAGCAGGAAAAGGCCCAGTGAGAAGTAATGCAGGGAAAGGTTGAAATCTATTGTGGTTTCATGACTACTAAAAAGCATCTACAATCTGTTATAAATGACCCAGTTATGATAAAGAGCCTAATATTGAGATTAAGGTGAAAATCCATGCTAGCAACTGAAGAACAGAAGGTTAAACACCTTAGCATTAGTATGTCTTTCATACCTTAGCATTCTCGTCTAGTATTCTTACGGAGTGACGAAGGGGGAGCCAACATTAGGAAGGAAACTTGAGGAGGCACTGAAAAGATTGTCCTGTCTTGCCTAAATTACACTTTCTAACTGCCATCTTTGTAATGAGTCAAAAGGCCAAGTGGAGACCAATGGAAGACCATGTCACAGGCCAACAGCATAGCAGCAGGCACAATTATCCAAACAGGCTTCCCAAATGCTGGTTCTCAAGGGTCAAAAGAGGGAGCCCGGAGAACAATAACTGGAACAAGAGCTGCCAAAGCCACCAAGCACGTCATGCCCTAAGTAAACCCCGCTCCTTCTACACTGCTGCTCAGACTCTGCTCTAGGGGCTGCCGCCATCCCTGGAAGCAACTAGTATTTGTGGAACAGGAAATCAACGGTCACAGCTCGAGAAAAAAACCTTATGGGAATTTTATTGTAATTGCATAAAATTTATAAATTACCTTAGGGCACGTTGACCTCTGTATAACGCATCTCCTTATTTAATGTGGTATTTGAAATAATTTGTTCAAGTCTATTTTTATTTCCTTCAAGAGTATAATTTTCCTGTATATATTTTGAAAATGTCTTTATTACATACCTTTTGTTATCATAAATGGAATTTGTCTTTCATTATATCTTATAACTGTTTCTTGTTTGTATATCTGACAGCAATTGAAGTTTACATATTGACATAACCAACCACTTGACTGAATTTCTTATTGTTTGTAATAGGTTTCAAATGATTCTTTTGGCATCTCCATTTGTTGATTTATACAATATGCAAATAGCAATGATTTTTTTTTCTTTCTTTCAGTTTCTATTGTTGCTTACTCTCCTCTTATTCTTACAGCTAATTCTTTCTCTAATGTTAAGAATTTTTAACATAGTGAGCATCCTGGTCTTCTTTCTGATTTTAAGAAGAAAACCTGTAAAGTTTCTCAGTCAAGTAAAATGCTGGCTTTTGGCCCAGATATGTTTATCATATTAGTGAAATCTATGCATATTTTATAGACTTTTAAAAATAAATTTATGTTCTAGCTTGTCCCCTTACTTGCTTATTTATTGGCTCTTTCCCTCCACTGGAATGGGAATTGGGATGGTGCCAATATCTTTCTCACTCTTGCATTTTCAGTGTTATTTATAATAGGGCAGACGCTCAATACATATTTGTTGAATGAAAATAAAATAAATGTGTGTTGAATTTAACCAAATACTTTTTCTGCACTTATGGAGGTATCCTATGATGTTTTTCTCTTCAGCTCTATTAATTTGATGGCTTGTCTAGTAGATTTCATAGTAGTCAATTATATCTATATTTATGGAGTAAGCTTTTCTTAATCATGATGTTTTTTTAAAATATGCTTCTAGATACTGTTCGCTATGATTTTAAACACATTTTTGCATTAGTATTCATAAATGAGATTGAGCTATAATTTTAGGTGTCATTTTTCTCAGTTTCAGGAATTAAAGTTATATCAGTTTCATATACTAGATTGGGAAGTTTCCCTTTTATTATGCACTGGAATAGTTTAAATACAAGTGGAGTTATCTGACCTTTAAGGTTTCTGCAACTTTATTTCTCAGATATTTATTAAAAAGTAGAGGAAGTAGAGGGTCAGAGAGATTAAAATTTGTCCAAGTTCTCACGTTTTGGTCAATGGCCAGCTGGGATTTAAATGCCAAAGTCTAATTACAAAGCTTATGCACAAAACATTCTAACTCCACTCAATTAATAGTATGAAAATTAGAGACAGACTTCTGTTTCAGGCCATGAAAGAATAGCTTGTATTAGGCTAATCCTTCTGCTAATAATAACTACAAAAATCAGATAAATAACAACAAGAAAAAGTTTTTGAAGGCATGTGAGAGCAACAAAGGCAGACAGAACTTAGCCAATATTTGGAGAGAAGAAAAGGCTCTGGTGGAGAGCCCAATATTTACTGCCAGATCTTCCCTTTGGGGAATTTGTGGTTTTTCAGACAAGTCAAACAAAGTAATGTTCTGGAGCTTAAAGTAGCCTCACTGAGTTGGGAGATACCTGAGTTGAGGTTACAAAAGCAACCAAAACTTGAGGATCTGCAGTCCTAGAAAAGGGAATCAGAAAGAAATGAACTCAATAATCTGCACAGCCTCCTCTTGAGTTACATTATTATGCTTCAATTGGATATACAGAGAACAAGAGGTTGAGAAATAAGCAAAAAATTCGCCTCAAACTAAAAAATAAACTAAAACACTAAAAACAGATTTTGACAGTATCATGGTGCTCGGAAGACAAAAATTAAGCTCTCAAAGGAACAGTGGTCCTGGTAAATGCAGCTGACTTTCAGTTAAAATCATATATTCTCAAAGAACTTCTGTTCCTGAGTAGAGCAAGATGATCTGCCAGCATTCCGTATCTAACAAGTAAAAGTAAGTCCTCTCCGAGAGACAATAAAGTAATCCAAACACCATATATTTTTCATAGTTTTAACCTAAAACTAATAAATTGTTAGCTATCTCTCCAGAAAAAAAAAGGGGGGGGGCATTATTTAGGATGAGAAGAGAGTTGAAATTCAGGGTCTATAGCCATGATGAGCCATGTGCGAGTCCCCACATGGCAAAGGAAGGAAAATTTTTTTATAGAGGTGAAAAGTATTGATAAATTGAGAGGGGTAATAGTAAACATAGAGTTAATGGCTTTTCATTGGCTAGGCTGTTGCCAGGAAACGAAAGGAGTCTTTTTCCTTTTGAATTCTGCTCTTGTCACAGCATATGAGAACTCCCCCTCCTTGTCTCCCAGCTCTATTTAATTGAGGCTTTTGTTTACTAATTTTAACAATACATAATGTCCAACATCCAAACCAAAATTACTAGGCATGATGGGAAACAGTATCAAATGAGTAAAATTCAATAAAACAGACAGCATAAACTGATCCACAGGTTATCCAGACTTTAGAATTATCAGACACAAGCTCTAGAATAATTATGACTAATATGTTCAGGAAAGCAGAAGATGCTGAATTTCACCATAAAACTGAAATTAAAATAAGAATCAAATGGAAATCCTAGAACTAAAAAATAAATGACTGTCAGATTCAACAGGAATCTAATAGAAGACTAAACACAATTAAACAGAGGATTAATAAGCCAGAGACTAGGTCAGTATAAAATAACCAGACTGAAGATCTGAAAGGAAATAATAAACAGTAGAAAACACAGGAGAGTATGAGAGACATTATAGAACTAACAAGTTCTAACAAGTATGTAATTGAAGTATCAGATAGAAGAAATTAGGCAGAATCAATATTTGAAGAAATATACTTGAAAAATTTCCAAAATTGATGAAAGGCATCAATCCAAAGATTTAGGAATCTCTAGAAACTCTAATCAAGATAAATACAATGAACACCATAACTAGGTCTCATGAATATTCAAGGACAAAAAGAAGAATCTTTAAAATAGCCAGAGAGTGGGTGGTGAAGGTGAAGAGGGAACATCTCCTACAAAGATCGGATAGCCAACTTTACAGGAGAAAATAATGAAACCGGAAGAGGGTCTGCCATCCTAGAAAAGGGAATCAGAAGGAAATGAACTCAATAATCTGCACAGCCTCCTCTTGAGTTACATTATTATGCTTGAATTAGATACATAAATTCAGTGACATCTTTAAATGAAAGATAAAGCAACATCTTTAAATTTCTGGAAAACTTTGAATTCTATACCCAGTGAAAGGATAAAATAAAGATATGTCTAGACAGACAAAAACTGAGAGAATACATTGTCAGCAGATTAATACTAAGAGCAATACAGGGAAACACTCTGGACAAAAGGAAAGTGTTTTCAGATGAATGCATAGTTGTCCAAGAAGTAATAAAGAACAGAAAGAGTTAAAAAATGAACAAATCTAGTCTGGCTGCTTAACACAACAACAATAATGCTCTCTAAGGTAATACTATTTACAGGACTAAAATGAATGATGATATGATCACAAATTCAAGAGGTCAAATGGAATTTAAGTATTACAATCGTATTAATATCTAAAAAATTGTAAAAGCAATGCTATAAGGTCAAAGGAGGGGGATTACAAAAAAAAAAATGTCAGCAGATTAATACTAAGAGCAATACAGGGAAACACTCTGGACAAAAGGAAAGTGTTTTCAGATGAATGCATAGTTGTCCAAGAAGTAATAAAGAACAGAAAGAGTTAAAAAATGAACAAATCTAGTCTGGCTGCTTAACACAACAACAATAATGCTCTCTAAGGTAATACTATTTACAGGACTAAAATGAATGATGATATGATCACAAATTCAAGAGGTCAAATGGAATTTAAGTATTACAATCGTATTAATATCTAAAAAATTGTAAAAGCAATGCTATAAGGTCAAAGGAGGGGGATTACAAAAAAAAAACACACACACACAAAAAAAAAGACAAGAGAAAAGGGGGAAAAGCAATAAAGAAGAGAGAGGAACACATTAGATTTATAATGATAAAAGAACAATTTAATAGGAATTAATAGCAATTCTAAACTTGTATATACCTAAATTCATAGTCTAGAGGGGTGGGGTGTGGGGGAGGGGATGTGAAAGAGGTTCAAGAAGGAGAGGATATATGTATACTTATAGCTGATTCATGCTGTACAGCAAAAACAACATTGTAAAGCGATTATACTCCAATTAAAAAAATAAATTTAAAAAAAAGATGGTTTCTGGAGCTACTGGGAATGTCCTAAATTACAATTTTGGTGGCAGTCACTTGGGTGTGTTCACTTTGTAAAAATTAATGGAATTCTACTCTACATTTAAGATGTGTACACGTTCCAATATGTTTGATACATGTCAATCGAAAATTTAAATATATAATAGGACAAAGTACTCACAGTACACAGCAGCAATTTGTTGAAGAAGGGGAATAAATCACATGCCCTAATGTACAGCTGAGGGCGGTTCTACAGGAGGAAAGGCTATAGCTTGCTCATTTGTCACAGGGTGGCAAGTGGCCAGGGCAAGGCTAGACTCAAGTCTTGGAAATCCTACCACCATGCTCTGCTGTGTGTGCTCAGCCACTTCAGTCGTGTCTGACCCTTTGCGACCCCACAGACTGTAGCCCGCCAGGCTCCTCTGTTCATGGGGTTCCCCAGGCAAGAATTCTGGAGTGGGTTGCCATGCCCTCCTCCAGCGGATCTTCCCGACCCGGGGATCGAACCCACAGCTCCTACAGCTCCTGCACTGCAAGCGGATTCTTTACCACTGAGCCTCCTGGGGAGCCCATTGTGTTCTGCTGCCTCAAGTAAATACTCAGGGAATATGCTGATTACAAAGCTTATGCACAAAACATTCTAACTCCACTCAATTAATAGTATGAAAATTAGAGACAGACTTCTGTTTCAGGCCATGAAAGAATAGCTTGTATTAGGCTAATCCTTCTGCTAATAACAACTACAAAAATCAGATAAATAACAACAAGAAAAAGTTTTTGAAGGCATGTGAGAGCAACAAAGGCAGACAGAACTTAGCCAATATTTGGAGAGAAGAAAAGGCTCTGGTGGAGAGCCCAATATTTACTGCCAGATCTTCCCTTTGGGGAATTTGTGGTTTTTCAGACAAGTCAAACAAAGTAATGTTCTGGAGCTTAAAGTAGCCTCACTGAGTTGGGAGATACCTGAGTTGAGGTTACAAAAGCAACCAAAACTTGAGGATCTGCAGTCCTAGAAAAGGGAATCAGAAAGAAATGAACTCAATAATCTGCACAGCCTCCTCTTGAGTTACATTATTATGCTTCAATTGGATATACAGAGAACAAGAGGTTGAGAAATAAGCAAAAAATTCGCCTCAAACTAAAAAATAAACTAAAACACTAAAAACAGATTTTGACAGTATCATGGTGCTCGGAAGACAAAAATTAAGCTCTCAAAGGAACAGTGGTCCTGGTAAATGCAGCTGACTTTCAGTTAAAATCATATATTCTCAAAGAACTTCTGTTCCTGAGTAGAGCAAGATGATCTGCCAGCATTCCGTATCTAACAAGTAAAAGTAAGTCCTCTCCGAGAGACAATAAAGTAATCCAAACACCATATATTTTTCATAGTTTTAACCTAAAACTAATAAATTGTTAGCTATCTCTCCAGAAAAAAAAAGGGGGGGGCATTATTCAGGATGAGAAGAGAGTTGAAATTCAGGGTCTATAGCCATGATGAGCCATGTGCGAGTCCCCACATGGCAAAGGAAGGAAAATTTTTTTATAGAGGTGAAAAGTATTGATAAATTGAGAGGGGTAATAGTAAACATAGAGTTAATGGCTTTTCATTGGCTAGGCTGTTGCCAGGAAACGAAAGGAGTCTTTTTCCTTTTGAATTCTGCTCTTGTCACAGCATATGAGAACTCCCCCTCCTTGTCTCCCAGCTCTATTTAATTGAGGCTTTTGTTTACTAATTTTTTTAACAATACATAATGTCCAACATCCAAACCAAAATTACTAGGCATGATGGGAAACAGTATCAAATGACTAAAATTCAATAAAACAGACAGCATAAACTGATCCACAGGTTATCCAGACTTTAGAATTATCAGACACAAGCTCTAGAATAATTATGACTAATATGTTCAGGAAAACAGAAGATGCTGAATTTCACCATAAAACTGAAATTAAAATAAGAATCAAATGGAAATCCTAGAACTAAAAAATAAATGACTGTCAGATTCAACAGGAATCTAATAGAAGACTAAACACAATTAAACAGAGGATTAATAAGCCAGAGACTAGGTCAGTAGAAAATAACCAGACTGAAGATCTGAAAGGAAATAATAAACAGTAGAAAACACAGGAGAGTATGAGAGACATTATAGAACTAACAAGTTCTAACAAGTATGTAGTTGAAGTATCAGATAGAGGAAATTAGGCAGAATCAATATTTGAAGAAATATACTTGAAAAATTTCCAAAATTGATGAAAGGCATCAATCCAAAGATTTAGGAATCTCTAGAAACTCTAATCAAGATAAATACAATGAACACCATAACTAGGTCTCATGAATATTCAAGGACAAAAAGAAGAATCTTTAAAATAGCCAGAGAGTGGGTGGTGAAGGTGAAGAGGGCACATCTCCTACAAAGATCGGATAGCCAACTTTACAGGAGAAAATAATGGAACCGGAAGAGGGTCTGCCATCCTAGAAAAGGGAATCAGAAGGAAATGAACTCAATAATCCGCACAGCCTCCTCTTGAGTTACATTATTATGCTTGAATTAGATACATAAATTCAGTGACATCTTTAAATGAAAGATAAAGCAACATCTTTAAATTTCTGGAAAACTTTGAATTCTATACCCAGTGAAAGGATAAAATAAAGATATGTCCAGACAGACAAAAACTGAGAGAATACATTGTCAGCAGATTAATACTAAGAGCAATACAGGGAAACACTCTGGACAAAACGAAAGTGTTTTCAGATGAATGCATAGTTGTCCAAGAAGTAATAAAGAACAGAAAGAGTTAAAAAATGAACAAATCTAGTCTGGCTGCTTAACACAACAACAATAATGCTCTCTAAGGTAATACTATTTACAGGACTAAAATGAATGATGATATGATCACAAATTCAAGAGGTCAAATGGAATTTAAGTATTACAATCGTATTAATATCTAAAAAATTGTAAAAGCAATGCTATAAGGTCAAAGGAGGGGGATTACAAAAAAAAAAAAAAACACACACACACACAAAAAGACAAGAGAAAAGGGGGAAAAGCAATAAAGAAGAGAGAGGAACACATTAGATTTATAATGATAAAAGAACAATTTAATAGGAATTAATAGCAATTCTAAACTTGTATATACCTAAATTCATAGTCTAGAGGGGTGGGGTGTGGGGGAGGGGATGTGAAAGAGGTTCAAGAAGGAGGGGATATATGTATACTTATAGCTGATTCATGCTGTACAGCAAAAACAACATTGTAAAGCGATTATACTCCAATTAAAAAAATAAATTTAAAAAAAAGATGGTTTCTGGAGCTACTGGGAATGTCCTAAATTACAATTTTGGTGGCAGTCACTTGGGTGTGTTCACTTTGTAAAAATTAATGGAATTCTACTCTACATTTAAGATGTGTACACGTTCCAATATGTTTGATACATGTCAATCGAAAATTTAAATATATAATAGGACAAAGTACTCACAGTACACAGCAGCAATTTGTTGAAGAAGGGGAATAAATCACATGCCCTAATGTACAGCTGAGGGCGGTTCTACAGGAGGAAAGGCTATAGCTTGCTCATTTGTCACAGGGTGGCAAGTGGCCAGGGCAAGGCTAGACTCAAATCTTGGAAATCCTACCACCATGCTCTGCTGTGTGTGCTCAGCCACTTCAGTCGTGTCTGACCCTTTGCGACCCCACAGACTGTAGCCCGCCAGGCTCCTCTGTTCATGGGGTTCCCCAGGCAAGAATTCTGGAGTGGGTTGCCATGCCCTCCTCCAGCGGATCTTCCCGACCCGGGGATCGAACCCACAGCTCCTACAGCTCCTGCACTGCAAGCGGATTCTTTACCACTGAGCCTCCTGGGGAGCCCATTGTGTTCTGCTGCCTCAAGTAAATACTCAGGGAATATGCTGGAAACAAGTGACAGGAGCTAAAAGATGCAACTCTGAAGTGAGATGGATCTGGGCTGAATCTGGCTTCTTCCTGATGGCCAGGGCCCTGCCACTTTTGGTTAATTATCTCGCCTTTCTGAGCCTCAGCTTGTTCATCTGTGAAATAAGGGTAGGAATGGTGCCTTCTTCATAAAGTTGTTAGGAGGATTAAGTGAAATATAAGCCTGTAGCACACTTAGTATGGTGGCTGGCATACAGTAGTCCTGAAACGGTGGCCATCACCATCTTTATTGCCATTAATGAAGACAACAAAGGCAGAGAAATAGTAAGATCACTTGGGAAGGGAAATGAGTTCAATGTCTCCATCAATTATTGCGGCTCAATCAGAACATCTTCCCAGTACTTGAAAAAGTACTCCCCCAAAACCTGTAGCAGAACTGAACAGAATAGAATTCACTGACAGAAGTGACACCAAGACCCCGAACGCTTTGCTTAAGGAAGAAATTATCTGCTGCAGAAGCTTCAAACCAGATGGTTATAAATGAGAGTTACCACATGGGCATTATTTAACGGCTAAATTTCTTTAACTAAAAATCTAATTTTATTATGGTATAAATCACACTTTCTTGAAGTAGGGAATTAATTTTAGATTTTTCATTTAGTGTTCATAACCTTTCCACGAATTTGACAGCCAAATCATTTAAAACGCCATTTAACCAATACAATACAACAGCTTTATTCCTCATTGTGCCCTTCCTGAATCCATTATCTTCCACTATAACGTAGGAGAACTTAAGTAAAAAATTACCATCCCATAAAGCTGTATTTTATTGTGCAGTTGAACTGCATAATCTTTATTTTTGAATCAATATAATGTGAGTGCTGAGTAATATTTTTCATAATCCAAAAATCTATTACAGATTCTCAGCTACCAAAAATGTACTTTGCAAGCTGCTGAAAGAGGGCAAATGAAGATCCTCAGATTCTGTGCCTGGATCCTTTTCATCCATCTTAGGCAGTGCTCACGATCTTAGGCCATATGTGAGGCTCGGGAAAAGAAGGGTGGACCTTGGCCCCAGATCAAATGTACCCCTCCTTGGCCATGAATCGAGTCATCCTTGGTTAGAGAATAAGTCTCAATTTATCACTCAAAATGTTATGGGATTCAGTGGCTTCTGGGAAAATGTTGGCTCCGTGAGTTAGCCAAGAGGGAATCAAAACACCCACTGCTCAGAAGAGGAAGCCACGGAATCATGAAGCTGAATGAAGCTTGACGTGGCCAGGGTTTTGCAGACGAAGCAGAGGTGAGTCTTGTGCAGATGGGGCTGAGGGCATCTGAGGGCTGGGCAGCTGCAGGCTCTCAGCCCTGCCAGAGTCCTGGTGGTGAGCCCATGACTGGCAGCACCTCAGTCCAGCATCAGGGGAGCTGAGGAAGCCCCCTGCTTCAGAGTTCCTCAGGCTCCTACTGCCTGGAGAAGCTACGAGAGGAAGCCCGTGTGCTCAATTTATAAATCACTCGGTACAGTTGGGATGCAAGCTTTGCTAACAGCACTCATCACTGCTGAAACACTGACATCTAAATTCTAAGGTTTTCATGTCTGAGATGCTTTTAACACTAATGCTTCTTTAACAACCTTTCTTACAATCTTTCATTTATTCATTTGAATTTTAAAAACTTGACTTAACGACTTTGATTTTTGCTAGCAGGACACTACTCTGCAATTAAAGTGAAATAAAAGGATGCCTTATGTAGCATATATTCACTTACTGCCTCCCACTTATTGAGCATACAACAAGCATCTGGTACGCTTTATCTCACTTCTATTGTTCAGGTGAAGGCAGAAAGAAACCCTTCTGTTAGATTTGTTGTTAGATTTGCCAGAGCATCACGTCAGGGCCTTCGAGGCTGGATGAAGACAGAATTAGGGGATTAACCCGAAACTCAAGAGCCAGCTTGAGAGCCAAGGTGAATAATTCCACTAACAACAGGACTTCCTGGAGGGTGTAGAGGGGATGTCTGAACATCAGCTTTCTCCTCCAGTCATGTGGAGCCCACAGCAAGAGCTCGAGGAAACTATCAACTAGGAGGTGCCTGATCCTGAGGAATGCCACCTTGATGAGGGGTCAGAGCTCATCTCCTACCTCCCTGAGAACAGCACCCAGGCTAGGAGCCCTTTGGGTAGAGCGGTGTGTCCTCTCAGGTAGACTGCCTTGGAGCTGGGAAAGGCACAGCTGGTCACCCTACACCTCAGGATGCTGAGAGAGCAGAGGGAGCTGGGCACAGGCATGGTTGTTCGCCCTCTCAGCCCACAGGCTTCCCAACCCAGTGAAGCCTCCCTGGCCTCTATCAGGAAACCAGGCACGGAATGGGTGGGGACTATGACCACGCAGGCAATGAAAAGACCTTCCCCACATTTCAGGGCTGAAACGTGGACCCCATACAGTGAGCAAGTTCTGTGCCCCTTCTACTTCCTGTCCAACAATAAGTGGATCAGTGTAAGCAAACTGGTGTTTATGCAGGACCCAAGTGTTTATTGGAGGTTTATTGAAACAAATGGAAGAGACCATGCATGGATAATTTTGAAAAAATATCACAGGAATCTCTTTATGATTAAGCTAGAGGCATCTTTTTTTAAAGTCATTGATATGAACCCACCAACAGCCTCCCTATGGGGAACACTTGTGAGGAACATCAATTTCCTTATGTCCATGGAGGAGATGGAAACAAGACCCTCGTAGCCTCTGGGGGGTCTGAGCGGCGTGTTATTAGTTAAGTGCACCAGCAGCCGCAGCGCTGAGGGAGCTGCCCAGACACCTGCCACTCCAGCTTCCCCATCTGTGAATGGCAGATCAGACGCCCAGACAGGACGGATTGTGGTGACAGTTCAGAAACACAGGCGGAATCCACATGGAAACAAGACCCTCATAGCCTCTGGGGGTTCTGAGCGGCATGTTATTAGTTAAGTACACCAGCAGCTGCAGCGCTGAGGGAGCTGCCCAGACACCTGCCACTCCAGCTTCCCCATCTGTGAATGGCAGATCAGACGCCCAGACAGGACGGATTGCGGTGACAGTTCAGAAACACAGGCGGAATCCCTCAGGCAGTTCTGCTCAGTGCTTTCTGATGGGGAACACAGAGGGCTGCATTGGAGGAAAGCCGTGATGCTCTAAGGAGAAAAGCATTGATGGTGATTATGAGACAACCCAGACAGGACGGATTGTGGTGACAGTTCAGAAACACAGGCGGAATCCCTCAGGCAGTTCTGCTCAGTGCTTTCTGATGGGGAACACAGAGGGCTGCATTGGAGGAAAGCCGTGATGCTCTAAGGAGAAAAGCATTGATGGTGATTATGAGACACCACAGAGAAGAGAAAGAATGGGGATATGTGCCCGGCCTTCAGAAGTTCAGGTGACTCGGATGTCAAATTTCTTGTTTCTAGAAGCAAAGAATGAATAGATGTATCATCTGAGGATTTAGGGATTTTAAATTCTCAGTATTACTTAAAGCTATATATTACAGGTTATTCATTTACAATAAAAAAAAAAAAGTTGGCTCTGGACTTAAAACTGTCTTCTGTGGTGAATCTGCCAAAGTGACAGTAGAAGTAGGCATTAAATTACATTTGATGGAATAAATGCCAATGACAAATAGATCAGTCCAACCTGTCAAATGCCATCATCTGCACACAGCCAGATGAACGCACTGAGTGGGACAGAGGAGCACTTTCCAGCTTCATCTGACAACCCAACAAGTCAAAAGCTTTTATTTAGGAAAGTATAGCACAGTAGCATTTCTGCCTGAGGACAAGCAATCCCCACGCAGGTCTCTTCTAAGAGTTAGCAGCCTGGGGCTCTAACTCAGCACCCCATGGACCACCCCATCAACTAACAGTCATCCTCTCCAGGGACACCAGACGGGCTCGACAAAGCCCAGCCCACCACGCAGAGCCGGCGAACTGCAACGTGCCACAGCCACACAGGACTGCCGCGAACCAGAACAGCATCTATCTCCCCCACAGCCTGCATCTCACGCCTCTTTCATCCCACCGCAGGGTCTGGCCTGTCACAGACCCTCAGCAGACGGACTGCAAGGAAGAAGTCAGTTTCTTTCACGGTCTCCCGAGGAGAGTATGGGGTTATGAGGGTCTCCTCTGGGCTCGTGGAACACACTGACTGCCTTTGAAGTCTGACTTTCCATATTTTCCATTTTTAGCCAAGTTTCCACAGGATCAGGGACAGCCAAGGATGCCTTCCTTATTCTGGGAGGTTTCATGCCCACCAGCTGTCCTACCCTGTGTTCTAGTCGTCCATGAGCCACAAGACAATCAGGACCATGTTACAGGAGTTTGGAGGGGACAGGTGGCCCCTGGGAAAGAGGCAGTAGTTTATGTTTTAATTACTCATTATTCCCTCCAGGTACCACCCAATAGATAATGTCATTTAACATCAACCTGTTTCATATGCTATTAAAACCTGCTACTCTTTTTCTTCTGCCGGCTACAAGCCACAGNAAGCTGAAACTCCAATACTCTGGCCACCCCATGCGAAGAGTTGACTCATTGGAAAAGACTCTGATGCTGGGAGGGGTTGGGGGCAGGAGGAGAAGGGGATGACAGAGGATGAGATGGCATCACTGACTCGATGGACATGAGTCTGAGTGAACTCCGGGAGCTGGCGATGGACAGGGAAGCCTGGCGTGCTGCGATTCATGGGGTCGCAGAGTCAGACACGACTGAGTGACTGAGCGACTGAGCGACTGAGCTGAACTGAGGAAAGAGAAAAAGGCAGGTAATGGGTGAGAAGGTGAGCACACGAATGGCAGGCACACTCAGTGCCTCCCAAAGAAACAGTGAAAACCCCTCAGTCCAAGTGCCACAACCAGAGTCTCTCATCTTGCCCAGAAACAACCCCCTCCTCCCTAGTCCTCCTGCTTGGCCAGTGGCCCTTCTGCCCCCTGGGGCATAAACTCTACTTCCTTATTTATCACTTGCAGGCTTATCCTTGCAGAGCACTTCTGTCAGGCCTTATCTTGCCATTCCCACCACCCTGATCCTCCCTGAGACACACAGTCCCTCACCCAGCACTCCCAGCAGATCTCCCGGTAATTCTCCTGCCCGGTTCATTTATTCTTACCTTCATCTGTCCATGTATTTGTTCATTCAGTAAACACTGACTGACCTGGGGACACAGCAATGCCAAGACAGTCACAACCCTTGTCCCCGTGAGGCTTACGATCTCACACAGACAGACAGACAACAAACAAGCGAATGAAATGCACAGAACACGTCACAGTAACAAGTGCCATGGTCATAGGCAAAGCAGGGAAGGGAACCAATCACAGAGGTTTTCTACAGTGACAAGGAGGGCCCCTCCAGGGGTTGCATTGATTACAGACCTGTTCCCTGCTCCCTGCTGTGCACAGCACGACCTTCTCCTGCTCAAACCATTTTGTCATTCCTCCAAGCCACCACAGAAAGTGAAGAGGAACTAAAGAGCCTCTTGATGAAAGTGAAAGAGGAGAGCGAAAAAGTTGGCTTAAAGCTCAACATCTAGAAAACTAAGGTCATGGCATCTGGTCCCATCACTTCATGGCAAACAGATGGGGAAACAGTGGAAACAGTGACAGACTTTATTTCGGGGGCTCCAAAATCACTGCAGATGGGGACTGCAGCCATGAAATTAAAAGACGCTTACTTCTTGGAAGAAAAGTTATGACCAACCTAGACAGCATATTAAAAATGGAAGCAACCTAGATGTCCATCAGCAGACAGATGGATAAGAAAACTGTGGTACATATACACAATGGAGTATTACTCAGCCATTAAAAAGAATACATTTGAATCTGTTCTAATGAGGTGGATGAAACTGGAGCTGATTATACAGAGTGAAGTAAGCCAGAAAGAAAAACACCAATACAGTATACTAACACATATATATGGAATTTAGAAAGATGGTAATGATAACCCTATATGCGAGACAGCAAAAGAGACACAGATGTATAGAACAGTCTTTTGGACTCTGTGGGAGAGGGAGAGGGTGGGATGATTTGGGAGAATGGCATTGAAACATGTATACTA